>APFE031303817.1:56302-68028 GCA_000404065.3 Pinus taeda | reverse complement strand
ATGATGATGATGATTAATGTCCACTAAGACAAATATAATCTCAGACCTTAAAAAATGCATGAGATTAATTGAAATTCTTTAACATTTTATTTGTTTGATTGAAAGAATGGAGATAAACATTCTTAGATCACCATAGTTTTGCTAACTTAGCATGTCAAGAAGGTTGCGAGTGAGGAAAATATTTTTAAAATTAAAATGGATGTGAGTAAGAGTGAGGCAATCCAAGACAAAGAGCTTTTCATCTTCAACGCTATTAGTAACACAAAGGTTACAAATTGTTTTGTCCCAAGGTTTCTTAGGGATAGACCAATATGTGATCTAACTTTCAAGCTCACAAGAATTAGTTCTTATCTTGGAATTTTTTATTTTCTTCTTAGCACTAGTCAAGACAGAAAGGTAATCCCAATTTTCAAAATTGGGGTTGATCACCTCCTTATAATACCTTAGTTTTTTTTTTCTCTCTAACTCTTTATGGCCCCGAAACGTTTCACTAAATTTGGAAGTATTTTTAGTATTATCCTTATTCCACAAGATATTATCCTCCTTTACTTCCCACTGATCTAGCCAAGAATCGACATCCTTCAGCAAACCTTGCTTTAGTTGGAGGTAGGGGTTTTGGCTTTAGTTAGAAGCAATTTTAGGATACCTCTTGGTTTCCATGTTCTATAACTTCTTCTTAAACATTAAATCCCTCGTGTGTTAGGTCCCTATACTACTAGTGTAACCCCTTATTGTTATTAGTACAACCCCCTTATTATATCGTTGTCCCCATGTAGTCCCCATATTGTTATTATTATGCCTTATAGAAGCCCACTATTGTTATTATTGTGCCCTTACATTATTATTGTTATGTCGGCTCTGATTATATTATGACCCCTTAGACTCCTATATATAGAAAGGAGGTCTTGTCATTTGTATCATCTAAGAATTATTCATTTCTGTAATGTAAAGGAGGTTTCCCCCTCAAAAGAGGCTAAATTCTAAGGTGTTGATCTATATTTTCTATCTTTTTATGAATTGGTTTCATAACATTTGGTATCAAAGCTTTGGATTCTAGGGTTTCACTGCTCCTAAATAGGTCATCGATGCATTTTCGCTATAACGTTTTCGATATGAAGTTTCGGATGCTAAAACAATAACTCATCTGAGAAGCGATAGTTTTGAACCTCGGGTCTAAATTTCAAAGCTTGTCTTGCTATATTTTTAGAGATATGATCTGAGGAAGTTAGGGTTTTTGGAAGTTTCATAATTTCAACTAAAACAGGTCATCATGGGATTTTCACTATAACTCTTTCGCTACCAAGTTTCAAAAGCTAAAACAAAAGCCCATTTTAGAAGAAATTGATATGAGCCTCTTCTCCAAATTTTTTATCCTGTCTCGCTATAGTTGCGGAGATATAGTCTGAGGAAGTTAGGGTTTTTCTAAACCCCTGAATTACATTCCAAACAGGTCATATTGGGAAAATTGTCATAGCTGTCTCTCTAAGCATTATATTAAAATTTTGTCAAAAGTCACAAAAAAAGGACGGACTATAGTTTCTTGTGTATATTTTCAGAACCAAATGTCAAAACAGTGACACGTTGCACTTCATAGAAGTTCGCTCCTTTGAAAAGGTATATAATCAGATCATCTTGGGAGATTGTGCATAACTCTTTCTTGGAGAATCCAATTTTGGTCAGACTGGCGGCATTGGAAAGAGGACATAGAGGGATACTACAAATCATAATTTCAAAATTGGAAGAGCCAAAATTATAGAGTTATAGTCCTTTCAAGATTGAGCTCCTAAAATCAAGAAAAAACGATATGAGGAAGTTTGATGGAAAGGATCCAGTAAATTGGATACTATAGATGGAGCAATATTTTGATCTACATGGTGTACCACTGTTACAAAAGTTATGTATTGCATCTTCATATTTAGAACCGAACCAATTTTTATGGTATAAATGGTTTTGTTCTCGTAAACAACTTGTTACATGGTCAATTTTCACAGAGGAAATGATAGCACATTATGAGGATACAAGGAGAAACACCTTCTTTAGAGCAACACCAAAACAATTGGAAGAAAAAAGAGAAAAAGGGCTTTGTAACAAAGTGGAAAGCAAAATTATGGCAACAAAGAAGTCTACCCCTCACAACTATAAAGATGGAAGTGTTGTTTTTCCTAGCCTTTCACAACCTACAAGGGTTACACCACGACAATTGGAAGAAAAAAGAGAAAAAGGGATTTGTTACAATTGTGATAACAAATACATTAAAGGTCATAAGTGTGCTGAGAAGAAATTATTTTATATTTATTGTGGAGAGGAGGAAGAAAAGGATAAAAAAACATCAAAATAAGAGTATATACACCGAAAACCAACCCTAGAGAAAGAAGAAATGAATCCGACCATATCCTGTAAAGCATTGGAAAAAATTACCACTCCTAAAACTCTCAAGATAGAAGGACATGTCAAGAAGAAAAAGGTTCAAGAAGTGAAATATCACATCGAGAAAGAAGAAATGAATCTGACCATATCTTGTAATGCATTGGATGGAATTACCACTCCTCAAACTATCAATATAGAAGGACATATCAAGAAGAAAAATGTTCAAGAATTGAAAGGTCACACTGAGTCTCAAGAAATCAATCTGACCATATCTTGTAATTCATTGGAAGAAATTACCACTCCTCAAACTATCCAGATAGAAGGACATATCAAGGAGAAAAAGGTAAGAGTGTTGACTGATTCGGGCAGTACCTGTAATTTTATTGATTGTAAGATAGCCAAGGAATTGAATTGCTTCTTATATCCAACACCAAAGTGTCAAGTGATGGTTCCAAGTGGAGGAACCATAAATTGCTCTAGAAACTGCCATAATATCAAGCTATCCATGGGATAATATGTATTGAATAGCCCGATGCTTTCCATTCCAATGGGTGGTGTTGATGTTTTACTAGGAGTCCAATGGCTACAATCTTTGTGTATGACAGAATTTAATTTTCAAGAACTTTTCTTGAAATTTGTTTGGGAAGGAAAGGAAGTTGAATTGAGGGGTATCGAAGGAAAACCTAGAAAGATAATCAACTCTAACAAAATGACAAAGCTTCTAAATAAAGGACAATGGGATGTAATTGCACAATTATGTTCACTAGAGGATCCCACATCTAAATCATGTATTTCTCCAGATCTCCAAAACGTTTTGGAAAGTCATTCCAAGGTATTTGAGACTCCCAAAGGCCTCCCACCTATTCGATATCATGATCATGCTATTCATTTGATTCCACGAAGTGTTCCTCCAAACATCAGGCCTTACATATATCCATATGGCCAAAGGAGTGGGAACACATTCAAAAGTTGTAGAAGATCCCAGTTCAAATAGTATTGCGAGAGCTTGACAAGGAAGGAAAAATCATATTGGAACTTGAAATAGTCACAAAACCATCATCAAGTGGAAGAACTTACCCATTGAAGATTCCACATGGGAGGACAAGAATTTATACAAAAGCATTAAGAACTTCTCAAGCGTTGAGGACAACAATTTTTGGAGGAGAGGGGCATGTTAGGTCCCTATACCACTAGTGTAACCCGTTCTTGATATTAGTACAACCCCCTTATTATATTGTTGTGCCCATGTAGTCCCCATATTGTTATTATTGTGCCCCATAGAAGCCCACTATTGTTATTATTGTGCCCTTACATTATTATTGTTATGTCAGCTCTGACTATATTATGACCCCTTAGAATCCTATATATAGAAAGGAGGTCTTGTCATTTGTAACATCCAAGAATTATTCATTTGTGTAATGTAAAGGAGGTTTCCACCTCGAAGAGTCTGAATTCTAAGGCGTTGATCTATATTTTTTATCTTTTTGTGAGTTGATGTCATAATATTGTGATAGTCATGCCTTAAATGGGGGAAAGGCTAACTTCAATCAAGCCAATAGGGTAAGGAGTATTTTCCTTAATGTTGAGGTTGTAGGTTATAAATTTATTTTGTATCAACTCAATACTCCTCCATGATTCTCTAGATATTCTAGGTATACTCCAACCCCAAACCTTACATTCATAAAAAATAAGAGGGGTAACAAGAGTCTCAATAAGGAATTTTTTTTAGTCCATACCAAAATATCTATCAAGTTATAATATTTCTTCAAGCCTATAATAATCTTTCCATCTTCCAATTATCCTTTTCTCAATGTTATAATATGTCCACATTCACAATTAACCATGGATAGTGTGTATGAATAAAAATCATCATAAATTAATCATTTAAACAAAGAGAAATTATTATGGAATAAATGAATTTGTTAAAAACCTTAATCCTTTGAAATTATGGTAAATAGTAATTAATTGTAAATATGTAAGAGAAAAGTCATTGGTAAAACTAACAACCCACTTAACTAGAACAATTTGTCCTTGTCATAAAACTGTATGTCATTAATGAATAACACATTAGAGCTTTTTCAATAATACTTAGTCTAACATGGTACTAGAGTCAAGTGCTCATCTTCCCTCCTCATGAATGAATGTTCAATTATAATAGAACATGTTTTTCCCTCTTATTGTTCTAAATGTGTTTTTTCCTCTTGTTGTTCAGTGAAAATGAACATGATTTTGCATATTCCTATTATGTTCTAGAGATAATCTATCCATTTACTGAGATGGTCATTATCGACTTGCTCAAAGGAAAATTGATGGAGTTCTTCCAAAGCTCTAGTGGTGGGGAACATAAGACAATGAATCATGGGAAAAAATGATTTTAGCAATTTTTTCAAGGTCGCAGTCACGCAAGTCATCAACAAAGGCTTCTTTGTTGAGTGTGGACTATTACACATAGGTAAAACCACCACCTCATTGTCAAATTTTTTAAATTCTCGCATCTACATTGTCTTAAAAGAGTGTTTGTTTAAAATGAATGTTTTCAGAAGGAATTTTTTCCCTTGCATGCATAAATTTCAGAAAATTTCAGATTTCTTTTATTTCAAGAAGGCATATGTTTGAGAAAGGAACCATAATATTTATGTAGTCTCTCTATAGGATTTGCAAAACATTGAGTACCCAATCGAAACATGGAAACATATTTTGAATTGCATATGCCTAAGGAGAGTTGTCACAAAGATTCACTTGAAGATAACCTACATATTTTGGTTAGTGTTCAACCTTAAATGAAAAAATGGCTGGATGAGATACTTAGGAGGATTTTTCAAAGAAATTTAAGCATTGATGCATTCACTAAGTTTCATAGTTGGTGTAGTTTTATCTATGAAAGAAAACTGGGGAGTGGCTCTGAAAAACAAAGAGAACACTCTGTTTAATGATGTATGTGATGATATTTGTGAAGGAGAAACCATAGAAAAGGATGATGATGAATTTTGATTGAAGTGAATCTGAAGGAGGAAGTACCACCCAAGTCTATTTCTACGAGAGAAATTTCCATTTAGAAAAGCAAGGACAAGAAATATTTTTCCTTCATCAATGCTAGAATAAGTGAGGAGGTAAGAAAACACATTGTCTCAATCACAAATTCATATGGTGCACTTAAAAAGTTAAAAGATTTATATTATTCTCATTTAGAATTAGAACTCATACAGTTGCTTGTGAAGATTTTTAATCTTGAATTGAAATATGAAGACCCCATTGCACTAGCCTTGGAAGGCAAAGCTATTAGGAATGACATAAATCGCACAAGAGAAAAGATGGCTTTGCTTCTCAAAACCTTCATAAAGGGCCTCTATCCTACCTACTCTCACTACCTTAAATCTGTGCAAGAAATTGGCTAGATGGAAATCATGACATTTGACTTCATGGTTGAGAAGATTGCAGAAAGAGAAAAATACTTTGGAAATCACTAGAAATAATCATAGTCCACTGAAGAAACTATTGTTGTTGCCCCAAAAGGAATGATTTATTCTGTGAGAGGATACAAAAAAAAGTGGATGTGGGAGAAATAAATTCAAACAAAGGGGGGAAGGGTAGTAGACAGAATCAAACAAACAAACCAGATCTGCATTATGTCCATTATGGAAGAACAATATATTAAACCAAAACATGAAAAATTCCATTAGAGAGGATAAATAAATAACAATAAAAACAAATGGCTCCAGAAAAATAAAAGGGTAGTGCAACGAAATTATCTCAATACATAGGTTTCACTTAGCACATGACATTTCAAATAGAATCATTTGAGAAGTTTAATGAAAACATAGATGGCATGGTATACTTTGTTGATAGTACAAGTCTCAAGCCTTTAGATATTGGTACAATAAAATTCAAGCTTCTTAGATTATCATAATTTGTCCTACATGATGTTCTCTATCTTCCTTAGTTACGATGGAACCTAATATCCCTTGTGTAAATTCGCCAACAAGGAAACTCGATTCATATTTTTTATGGAAGGTTGAGATAAGGAGATTTTTTGACAATAAGATTACGATTAATGGAGAGGAAGAATACAAGTTGTTCAAGCTGGAGGGGACAATTGCATCTTCCACATAACGTTCTTCCCATATCACTCAGCATAACAAAGGTATAATGTAATCAAGTCTTCTATGGTGTGCTATATTTAAATATATTAAATATGACATTCTTTGTTTGATGAAAAATAATCACGTGTCTAATCTTCTCACTATTCCTAGAAAATTGAAGCAATGTCCTACTTGAATTGTTGGAAAACATAGCAAACAACCATTTTGTTGCTCCAATGATAGAGAATGTACAAAGCTTGGTTTCATTGCTTCATATTTTTATTGCATATGCATATACCATTTGCAAATAGAAATAAATGCATCATGACATCTATTGATGACTAGAACAAAATTTGTTGGGTATCTTTGTGGAACGACAAGTCTAAAGTATTTGAAACATTTAAAAATTTTCATATATAAATTGAAAATGAAGAAAACCCAAATATTGGTGTCCTTCATAATTATAATGGAGAATAATATACTAGTAATTACTTTGAATCCTATCATCAACAACATGGATTCCAACATCAATCCTTAACAATAATGGCGTAACTGAGAGGATTAATACAACATTGTTGAATGTGTTACGCTCCATGATGTTCTTTACGAATGAAAAAGAAATGTTTTGTACTGAATTTGTTTTGTGTGTAGTCAGTGTAAAGAATAAATGTGCATTGCAGGCAACTTAAAACAATACTCCTTACGAAATGTGATATGGCCATACCCCCTCCATCACACTTCTTATGGTTTTTCATTCCACTTGTTATCGCCTAATTCCAAAACAATAGAGAAACAAACTTAATGCAAGGATTTGTAAATGCATTTTCTTGGGTTACTCGTATACCACCAAGGGCTATTATCTTTATGATGAGGAAAATAAGAAATGAATACTTGCTAGAGAGGTCATATTCGTTGAGTCCACCAAAATTGATGACTCCGTTGAGAGACAACTTGATCATATAGAAAGGATTTCTTTAATGAATGACATATCATGAATTTGATAATAAAATTCCAAATGTTGAGGGGCAGAGCCCGGTTCTCAATTAATATTTGGAATCTCCCTCGCCATAACCAACTCCTCCTCATGAAGAAGTTCTGAACACCTCAACAAATTTGGATGATGTTATAAGAAAAATTGAGAATTTGAACATTGATGATGCTACACCATTAAAGGAATGATCTAGTAATTCTCAAAAATGACCAAAGTGATTCATCAAGACAGTTGAAGGTATTTATCATGATGAGATCAAAGTGACCGGAACCAAGAGTTATACTGGAGATGAAAAATGAGGTGCAAATTCAAGTGGTATGTATGTGTTGGGATGGGGTCCCATGGGTCAGTTTTGGTGCAAAATCCCAAGTTTTGATGTAAAAAGATGTAAAGTCTCTACAAATTGTGAACACGGAGCATGAAGTTAGTTAAGAATCAGAAAGGGTTTCTACCCTCAGTGATGTAAGGTTGAGTCAATTGTATAAATAGGTGTGTCTTAGAGAGTCTAAGGCAGAGATCAATGGTTTTGTCTATGGGTACAAACGAAGAAGTCTAGCACAGAGAAGTGACTCAGTCTTAGAGGGGAAAGAGGCTATGTAGCTGAGTGCATAGAGGCCTAGAGTAGTGTCTATAGCTGAGCGCGTGGACCCCTGCAGCTAAGTGCATAGGGAAATATTGAGTCTGTAAACCTATTATGAAGATCAATAAAGAAGATTGTTGCAGAAATTCTTGTGTTTTATCTCTTTACTTCTGTTATGTATGATTGTGATGTATGTTGTGGTAAAATGATGTCCTTATAAAGTAATGATGTATTGATGTGCGAATTTACTTTATCCGTTTTATTATCTGAAAAGAACTAATGTTAAGTGATTACGCGAAGATCATAAAACTTTTTAATAAAGTTATCGAACACTTAGGTAGATCTGAGTAAATATTGATCTAAGGGTAATCTATGGTGCATGAAGTAGCTAATTGTCTTGTTGAGGGTCCACAAAAATCAGTCATAAACCTTCGTGGAGGTCTAGAGGATGATTCACGGAATATGCAGTGCTAAGCCTTAACAGCTTAGAGATTTGTGCAAAGGAATATCTATGTCATAAAAAGGCATCTCACTAATCTCTAGATGCAGAAATTTGGTTCCAACATCCCCCCATACTGCTTGGGGTGAGACTTCACTCTATACTACGCAGATTGGTGCCGAAAGTGCCAATAGTGTAGGGATTTGTTTGGCGCAGCTAACTTTCAACCTGGGTTAGGAACCCTTAAGCCAAAAAATGGTTTTGTTTCCAGGACCGAGATCTACATAAAGAGATGTGTGATGTCGCATCACTTGAATCCGACCAAGAAGGAAATTGAAAAGTGGTTGGATAGAAATATCCATGAATTCATGATGTGGGAAAAGAGGAATCCACACCTGACAAAAGAACAATGGTTGGTCAGATATTTGTACACATAAATACACAAAATTTTCTTTTGTACCTTCCTGATTGAAATATACGAGTGGATAGCTAAATTGGCAGAGGACCAAGGAAGGTGGAGGCTTGACAATCCAATAGTGTTGACTCCAGAGCTAGTGCGGAGGTTGGTAGCTTTTAAGGATAAGATCGTGCGCGCTATTGACCATTGGATTGATTAGGTTATAGGAGGATTTGTTACAGAGTTCACACTCGAAACCTCAACCAGTTACATCAAAGAAGAGCGACACTTATTCAAAGCACTTGGATTAAGATGTCATTGTGTGAGAAATGGGTTATGCCACTGCCCACACGTTTATAGCTACATGAAGTGGGAAGGTATTCCGAGATAGGGGAAGAACAAGCCCTGAATATAGTCTGTTGATTGGACCTCCTGTGAGTGATGATGAGGGAGAAGCACAAGGTTCACCCCAAAGTGTTATCTAGTTGATAAGACAGGGTTTTCCGCAGATACCATCCACACCACCACCAAATTCACCCCCATAACATACACCTTCACCCACAAAACCACCACTACCGCCACAGTTCAACATGTCGAATAAAACGAATTTTCCAGTTTTCAAGGGCTTAGGAAGTGAGGATCCAATCAGTTCTAGTTTGTTGTGAAGTCTACATGGACAAAAAAACAGATTACTGATGATAATATAATGAAGGTACAGTTAGTTACCACTCTACAGGATCACGCACAAACATGGTACATTAAGTACTGCACTCATAATTCGTTGGTGTCATTATCAGATACTCATATGGATTTGAACAAAGAATTCGGTAAGCCTAAGTCTGCCTCGCAATCAGTAATCGAGTTTAAAGAAATCACAAGGAGGCCCGGTGAAACGCCCTCAGAGCTAGATCAAAGACTGAAGTGCAGGATCCACGAAGCTAATATGAATCTCAAAGATAGTTAGCACTGCGATTGGTTTATATCTGCGCTCCTGCCCCACCTAAGGATTGCTTTATCATAGCAAAAGATAGGAACTCAGGCAGAAGCTCTGGAAATCGCAATGAGATTACATGAAAAACCTATTCATGATGCGTCTTTGGGAGTCCAACAAATTCACTCGCAGTTGCAGAACGTCTGTTTGGAATTGTAGAGCTTGAATAAAGAAAAGGAGGCCAAGACAGAGGTGCCCGAAGAAGTCTGGTGCCTCAAGTGTAAGAGCCAGGGGCATGTTAAGGATTGTTGCCCAGTCTTCGTGAATTATGTCATGGGGGGACAACGATGCCCCTAAGGCAAGAAGCTCCAGCAAGACAAAGTATGGGGCCCAGGCTATGGTGAGCTATTTGTCAGGTGGTTGGAAAACATGTCATAGATAATTGTCATTTGCTGCAAATGTTTGTGCAAAAACCACAACAATTGTTTTGCGATTTCTGCAAATCAGTGGGCCACGATGAGCATCACTATCATAGCTATGAACTAATGATGGAGAAGAGGCCTACATATCAAACACAAGAAGAAATAATACCTTTGGATGAAGGTGCTGGGGGAGCGCGCGGAGGATATCAGGGCATAGACGAGGTCGAGGAGGAGGAGGACCTGGTAGAGGTTGCAGATAGGTCATTTGCTATAATTGCAAAACACTAGGGCACTACACATGGGAGTGTATGAGTCAGACACGCTCGTCATATCAATATTGCACCCAGTTTGACCATACAATAGAGGAATTCCCTGTGTTGATAGCTAATATGTAGGAGAAGAAGGCACAACTTTAGCATCCTACAGAGAACTTACAGATGATGAGGGCTGAGCCTCGTGAGGAAGATCCAAATGTGAATATCATGCTATGAAGTGGGATAATGACTGTTGATGATAAAGGACAAAAACCTGAAGAAAATGGGTGGCTTCACAAGGCCCCCGAAAAGGAGGTTGGGTTTGATCTGTAGTCCGAGAAGGAAACATTTATGGAGGTGAAGAAAAGCTTCGCTAAGGCCTTTGCCTGAAGAAGTTAGGACACATTGCCAGCAATTAGAGCACCTCGAGAGGCAGACCCCTATCTGCTTACCACCTTCTTGGAGACTTGTATGAAACTACTGCGCGATAGAAAGGCTATGAAAGGGCTACATGAATTGATAAATTAGTGCCTTGGGAAGGAAAGTTCTCCTGAAGGACACCGCATAGTAAGAAAGATTGGAAAACATAAGACAAGGACATGGCACAAGATGAGGCTCATTGCGCTAATAGCAAACTATGAGATGGACCAGGTTATTCTAGATTTGGGGTCAGACGAGAATGTCTTGCCTATGTAGATATGAGAGAGGATGGGGAGACCTGCATTGTAACAGTCTTTGATTCAACTGAGGATAACAATGTAAAATTTGAAACGAGAACTGATACTGTTACCAATTTCGTAGAGATAGTAAAAAATTGACCCGATTTTGAAAAGGGGCGATGCAGAACACACATATTTTTTTTAGAACATAGTTTTTGGCACTTTAAATAACCGATATGGTTACCCGTTTCGTAGGGGTAGTAAAAACATGACCCGATTTTGAAAAGTGGTGACGCATAATACAATTCTTTTTTTTTGGAGCATATTTTTGACAATTTAAATTTTCTTATGTATCAAATATAAATATTTGTTTTTAAATGTTAGTGATTTTCATGCTGATTTTGAAACATGTTGGTGCACAGTGTTGATACAACATACCTTTTTTCTAGAGGACTTATTTGTCACACTTTAAAAATTATTATGTCCATTTTTTTTAAAATTATGATTACTTAATGAATTTTCAAAATGTTTTATTTTACTTTTTTAAAATGTTGATTGCTTAAACACACACACACATGTATATATAAAAGTCGAAATAGAAAAAATT
>APFE031303817.1:42316-54403 GCA_000404065.3 Pinus taeda | reverse complement strand
ATTTTATTTTATGTTTTCATTATTTTTTTGAACTTTTAATGTTTTTGAGGGTCATGATAAAATATTTTACGTCATTATTTCAAAATGTTGAAATATTACCCTTGAAAAAAAAAATGTTATCCCAACATCAACAATTTTCGTTTTGAAGGTGTTTTTTGCAGAAAATTTACTATTGAAAAAAAAGTGTTATTCAAATATCAACACTTTTCGTTTTGAGGGTGTTTTTTGGATAATTTTTGCACAAAAAATTGGTTTTCATGGACATGTTCAAAATTTACCCTAGCAAAAAAAAAAGTGTTATTCCAGCATCAACACTTTTCATTTTTAGCACTGTTTTTTTATGTTTTTTAGGGGGTTTTTGGCCAGAGTTCTCGTTTTGAGTTTAAAGTTCCCGTTTCAAAGTTTACATTGTTGGATGACGAACCAGTAGAACATTATCCGTATGGGACATTTAGACGGAGTTATCATATATATACAATGTGCGAGTGCACTAGATGATTTTGAAGTGATAGAAATTGTCGATGATAACAATCCATACCCCGCATTCCTTGGAATTGATTAGGCTATCGATATGAATGGGATAATTAATTTAAAGAAGCGAATGATGTCATTCGAAAGGAGATCACTTTGCGCTGTAGTGCCATTGGACCCTCCAGAAGGACCGCACTATATTGAACCAATCCACGACTATGAGGAAAGTGATGACAATTTGTATCAATCTACAAAATTATGATGCGACCAAGATTGAGTTAATCCAATATATGATGGATGGATTGCATGGGACCGCGAAAGATCTTGTACCTCAGACTCAGATGAAGAATTGGAGCATTGCACGAATAGGTTGCATGAAGTATCTACGTTGCGCTGCAATATGATGACCAAATCACAGAACTGTGTGTCATTGGAGGTAAGAAAGTTACCTTACTAAAATGGTTTAACCGATTTAGATAAGTTTTTGGATGCTTTTGAAAGAGAAATCCTAGGATCATCGTTTGAGGCACTGGATTTGGCACTGTGCACTATGCCCGCTTAATGGTGGGGTACATACAAGGACAACTTTTATGAATGGCGCGATTACAGGAGGATTATGAGGATGTGATTTGGTCATCCTAAATTGTGGTTAACTCAGAAATATGATAGGAGGAATGACCCGCGTGATCATCTATCAAAGTGGACTAAATTCTATGGAACAAAGTTGTAGCCATAGTGGGTGCACTTATTATGTCATACTCTGGATATAATCCCTGTGAATTGGTACCTGCAAATAGAGCTTTTCCGCAACACTGTAGAGTGGGATATCTTAAGGGAAGGATTTTTTATGACCTTTAGTTTTAAAGGTAAATTCGAAAGCATCGATGAGGTACTACAAGAGGTTAAGGCAATGATTTTCAGAATTCCACAGGATCCTTTGGAATTGGTTCAACCGGATTGGAGCACCCAGCTACGCCATTCGCTAGAATGCTATAATATGATTTCTGAAGAGAAGGATGAGGCTCCAAGGAATATCAATATACGAGAGATGGAAGCTCATTGTGAGGTTGAAGGTCCACAAATAGAGAACCCAAATATCATTGTGCCATTGAAGACTAGGCATGTCAACATTGGTATTGAAGCAGAGCCAAAGTTTGTGAAGATTGGAGTTTACTAGGATAATGCCACAGTGGATAAAGTTGTTGAGTTACTCCATGAGTACGATGATCTTTTTCCTACAAAATTTCTGGACTTGAAGGGCATCATAAGTGATTTGGGCATGATGAAAATAACTTTCAAACTAAACGCAAAGCCTGTCAAGCAAAGACCATACCACCTTACTCCCAAATATAAGGGAAAGGTCCGCTTGGAATTTGACAAGATGCTTAAGGAAGGAATTATTGAACCTAGGGAGGAATATGATTGGGTGAGCCCATTGGTGGTCCAAGAAAAGAAACAGAAAGGAGAAATATAGATTTGCGTAGATCCCAGAAAGCTTAACGATGCCTGTTTCCATGATCCTTTTTTGACACCATTTACTGATGAGGTATTGGACAATGTTGGAGGAGAGGAGGCCTATTCATTCACTAATTAGTTCTTTGGATCCCATCAGATTAATATCCCGCAAGAATATAGGAGTAAAACAACCTTTGCGACGGAATTGAGTTGTTTTCAGTACATGGTGATGTAATTCAGACTAAACAATGCATCAACGATATTCTCCCACATAGTCATCATGGCATTCAAAGAATTCATTCACAAATTATTGGAGGTATATTTTGATGACTCGACAGTGTTTGGGTTAGTAAAGTGCCATGTAGCCAGTATACGCTTAATGTTGGATACATGTCAAAGATATCAGATCATGCTGAACCTGAAGAAATGCTTATTCTGTGTCCCGTTTGAAATTTTGTTGGGTCATGTGGTGTGCAAGCAAGTACTAATGGTGTAACCCACCAAGATCGCATAAATATATATAACATAAGCATATGCGCATAGATAAAACAGTTATATTAACCATACACAAAGTCAGATCCACAATAACTCAAAGTGTAACACAAAGTTTACAAAAGAAACTTAACTTTATTTCCACTTTGTCACCAATACATCTAGGTCCACCTTGCGAACTCAGTTGCAGGGGTTCATGGACACAACTGTGGACTCTTTCAGGCCTCTGTGCACACAGTTACAGAGCCTCTATCCACTACCCAAACACTCGACTCAGACTTACAGACGCTTTCAGACTCCTATTCTCAAGAACCCATTACAATTTAGTTCCAAGACCATCTGCAAAAAGAACTGCCTTTCCCTCATAGAGCCGCGCTCTATTTATACCTTCCTATGGTCCATGGACTAACTCACTTCCTATTATTTTATATTATTTCTTAGGTGGACAACACTTTGACTCGACCTTTTACATTTCGCGCTCCACATATTTAAGAGGTTTACAATATTTTTCTCCTACTTTATAGGCTACCAGACCCAAAACTGTTACGCGTGACCTCCGCTACCTAACAATCCCCCAACACAATCATCGTGACTCGTCCCGAGTCACTCGTTGGTGCAGCAAGACACGTTTTCGTGGCTTCACGGTTCAGTTGCCTCTAAGTGACACTCGTTTTCCTACTACTTCTTCATTGTCTCCTACAACACTTCATCCGGCTCCTGCTTCGTTGTTTTTACCAATTCTTGTGACCGATAATGCTCATTCTTCTCTACTCGGTTAACATAGAACACTCCCTCCTAGGATTTTAGCTCTAACGGGGAGCCACATACAGGACCTCCTTATACCACCGCAGCCATTTCCGACCTTCGTATCTACTCTTCACACTATCTGTGGCAGCTTGTGTTGCAATTTTGCAAGACCTGTGTTGTTTTCCGTGAGATCCCAATCCTCAAGGTCCTTCAGAGATGACTTATTAACTTCGTTTCCACTATGGTATCCATTTGTCCATCCTTTCACCTTTTTGTTGTGGTTTTCCGACCTACCCCTAGGCAAGGTGACGACATTTGGACCAATTCTGCTTCATGTCTCCCCTTTTCCGGTACATCACCTACTGCTGATGTTGCATGCTGCAAGACACCTGCAGTTGTCACCACTATATTCCTTAGCGAGTCTTGTTTCTTCATCAGCCATATCACCACCCTCGGGCTTACTCCTGGTGCAAACTTAATAAAAATCTCCATATCAATAACCAAAAGGTGTTATCTCGAAGTGTAGATCGCCTGGTGAATGCCTCTCGGTGATTTATAAGTGATTCGAATTTCAAATTCACTGGTTCCTGCCTGGTTTAGTGTCCTCGTGTGAAATCTGTGGCAACTTGTTTCATATCTGGCTTGTACTCCCTCTCTTAAATTCCTACCGCCCGCTTCCTTTTGCCCTAAGGCAGACATCTTGTCATGAATAGTGACAGGAATGGTCACCTCTCTTCTTAGCAATGCATCAACGCACTTCTTATCACGAAACCACAATCTTGTTGATGAACCAAATCGATGCGCATCTTGGTACTCGCACCTCTTTCCCCCAGACTGCTTTACCATCCCATGCTTTCTTTCAACTGGCTGGAGTGGTGAGATTGTCCCTCAAACGGTTAGTCAAGTAGCTTGTCCGCTCGTGTAGAGCTTCAGGCGACTGCCATTCACTCAGCCTAAGAAGGGGTCTCTATTGAGTTTGGCAAGCTGAAAGCACCCCCATCGATAACTTATTTGACGACATAGGGTCCCAACCAATGCATTTAGAGTTTACCATGGAATTTCTCAAACTTACTGTTGTATAGGAATACTAGATTTTTCTCCTCAAAGGTGCGCACCTTTATATGGCAATCATGCCACACTTTCTCGCACTGCTTCTGTACTTGTTGATGGAATCTAGCCAAAAATTGTTCCTCCTCCAGTTCCACTAGCTACGCGAGCCTTTCCTCTAAAGCCCCGCGGTCTACCATACCTGTGATTACCGCAATCCGCAAACTAAGCACAATATATTCCATAGGCATAACAGCCTCCTTGCCATAGACTAACCGAAAAGGTGTCTAGCCCGTCAAGTTCTTGCACGTGGTTCATTATGCCCATAGCACAACAGGGATGTGCAAGTCCTAGTCATTTCACTGTGCATTACAAACCTTGGTCAATGTGGTCTCCAAAATTCTATTGAATGCCTTAATGGTCCCATTCACCTGTGGTGGTATGGCGTACTCTGTTGGTGATATATTTGGAATTCCTCAGTGAGTGTGCTGATTGTCTCATTCAAAAAATGTGTTCCTCGATCGCTCATGAGAATTTTGGGACATCCAAACTTGGTCAGTACTTTCTCAAACAAAAACTTCGCAGTTGTGCAGTCCTTAACCTACTATGCTTCTGCCCATCATGTCAAATATTCGGTCGCCGTAATCATATAGTGTGCACCCATCTTCCCTCGTTTCTTGATAGCTCTTACGAAGTTGATTCCCCACTTATCGAATGGTTGTAGCATCGTTTGTGGCTGGAGCGGCATTTCATCCCTCTGCGATGGTTTCCCTGTCCATTGACATACGTCACAGGCTCGATAGTATGCTTTTGAATCTTGATGCAAAGTGGGCTGCGATAATCCTGCGTGAATAATCTTCTGGGTTGTGGCATGACCCGCATAATGTCCACCAGCAACCCCTGCATGTGCTTCATCTAGGATCTATCCTCACTTGAACTCCGGGACATACATACGCAATATTTCGTCGTTACCCATTTTGTAGAGGTGTCCTACAATCACGGTGAAGTCTGTTGCATGTATCATCAATTCCTTCTTTTACTGAACAGAGTATCCTTGCAGCACGGGTCCTATAGTTAAGAAATGGATTATATCCTCAAAATCGCCATCCACTACATGCAACGCATATAGTTGTGCATCTCGGAGTCCATCCTCTAGATTTGTGGGCTCTTTGTTGGTCTCGATTCGGGACAAGTGATCTGGGCCTGCATTTAGATGTCCTGGCTTTATGACGACCTCAAAGTCATACTCCTAGAATAATAGTAGCCACCTACAAATGCGCCCCCCCAACACAGGCCTGTTGACTAGGTATTTTAATGCCGAGTGATTGGTATACATCTTAAAGTGGCCTCCAAGTAGATAATGGAGGAATTTTTGAAGCACGTATACATCGCTAATCCCTCACGCTCGGTAGTGGAGTAATTCTTCTAAGCTTTTGACAACCAACGACCTGCAAAAGCAATCGAATGGTCAACTCCCTCCACTCCTAGTTGAGTAAGTACCATCCCCAGCACGATACATGGTGCGTCGACATGCACGTGGAACTCGACGTCCCATTTTGAAAATACCAATATAGGGGCTGATGCCATCTTTTACTTAAGTGTCTCCAGACTTTTGTTGCATTCCTCATTCCACCAATAAGTAGCATCCTTCTTCAGCAATTGTTCCATTGAAGTCGTGATCTAGGCATAACTTTTGATGAACTTCCGATAGTAGCCCGTGTGTCCTACTGTGGCGCATAGTTGTTTGACACTTCACGGCACTTGCATATTGAGTATGATAGTGATCTTTTTTGGATCCACCATCAGGCCTTGCTTATAGACAACATGACCCAACAGGTTCCTGAATGAGACAAGGAAAGTACACTTCGTTAGATTTAACATGATCTGGTGTCGACGACAAGTATCTAGCATTAATTGTAAGCTTGCTACGTGCTTATTAACTATTCCAAACATGGTCCAGTCGCCAAGATAGACATCTAAGAACTTGTGTATAAATTCCTTGAATGTTGCTACCACTATTCGGGAAACTATCGGCGGCGCGTTCTTCAGTCCAAAGGGCATCACTTTGTACTGAAAGCAACCCCATTCGGTGGCGAACTTTGTTTTACTCCTATCTTCTAGCGCGATCTTGATCTGGTGGTATCCTGAGAACCCATCCATGAAGGAGTAGGCTTCTTGCCCCCCCACATTTTCTAGTACTTCATTTGTAAATGGTGTTGGAAACGGATCGTTAACGCAGATATCATTGAACTTCCTGAGATCCATGAAAATACAAATCCCTCCCTTCTATTTCTTATCCTGCACAACCATCGGACTTACGCAGTCGGACTCCTCGACAGGTTCAATGAATCTTGCTACCAGCATCTTGTCCAGTTCTTCGCGGACCTTTGATTTATATTTTGGATTCAATCAGTAGGGTCGCTACTTAACTGGTTTTGCATCTGGCTTCAATGTTATCTTCATCACTCCCAAGTCTCCTAGGATCCCTTTTAGCTCCATGATTTTTGTTGGGAAGAAATCTTGATATCCCCGAAGCAATGTTACGACCTTCTCCACTATAGCATAGTCCTAATAGTCCCCAAGCATTGCATACTTTAGCTCCTCTTCGATTCTGATATTGACTTGTTTCATTTTCAACAGTGTCGTGATATCGGGATCTTTAATTTCAGGACTATGCACCTCACAACTCCCCTCTGATTCTAGAATATTGACGTTTCACAGATATTCCTCATCATCTTCTACCTGGACATTATAGCATTCGAGGGCTTGGCTCAGCTATCGTGACTAGTCGAGGTGCACAATTTCCTCTAGTTCTAGTTGTGCCTTGAAAATGGTGGCCTTTACCAATTGTAATGCTTTGTCCATGGGATCCATCCATTGATCTTCAAAGAGGAATGTCAACAAAAACCCTATGCGCAAGATATCCCACTTGCATGTGTCGTGCCGGAGCTCCACTTCAGTATACCAGTTTCTGGGAATGATGTTCAAGGTGTGATAAAATAAGTACACCCATTCTGGCTAAGGTTCCTCTCCGTAGGCTTTGATCCATCTGGTAAGGTTCATGCGTGGGTCATCACATCCATCGTATTTCTCTATTATGCGTAGTTCTGGTTTCCCAAATTTGATCTTCATCATGCGCTTGCAGGTGTGCCAATCTTCGAATGTCCCTTCATGTGTGCCCCAACATCGCACAGGGGTTGCGCGTAGTGCCCACCTCATCGCATCAAACCTTTGGTGCTCTGGTACTGCGATTTCAAATTTGGTCAAGGATTCATCTATTATTGTCAACCCATCATACTTCAACAATTCATGATCCTGGGCCCTTACGCAGTACAAATATTTAGTCACCATGATGCAGTGTAGTGTGGTTACTCTGTTCAACCTGTTGTGCCACCACTCATCTTCCTCATCTGAATCAGAAATGCAATATTCTCCCTCACCTTGTGATATTCTTCTATCCTCCATTGTGTGGACCCATCCTCACCTTTGGGCAGACATTCTGTAGCTACAATCTACATCTTCGTTGCATTCTCTGTCGTGCATAGGTTCAATGTAGCGTGGCCCTTCAGCCGGATCTAGCAGAATGACTACACGGAACGATTTTGTTTCAAATATCATGGTCCGCTTCTTTAAATTAATAACCCCGTTCATGTCGGTGGCCCAATCTATTCCTAACACTACAGGATAGGGTGTACTTTTAGCCATGAGCTCAATAACTTCAAAGTCCGTTCGGATACTTGCGCCGTCAAGCTCTACTGTAACTCCTTGTAGCCTTCCAATGGGTAGCACCTTCTGTTAGTTTGCCATCCATAATTGGATAGGGGACCATTGTAGTGTAGGCTTACCCATGCTCTCCGAAGTCTGTTTCAGCAGTACGTTGGCATCTGAGCCCAAATCTAGAATGACCTAATGCATCTCATAGTCACCGATCTGTGCTGTTAACCACATTTCCCTCCTGGTTTGTGATGCATGTCTTCCCAACTTTCAAATGACACGAGGTTAACTCCATCCTACGCATCTATTTATCAACTCCTGTAAGCCTTTAACTTCCCTATTGTCATGAAGAAATTTTACACTTGTCTCTAAAAATGTAGTTATCATTGAGGGATCCTTGTCCGACTTCAGCTGATCCCTACTACCTTTTTTTTCTAGGGTAGAGACCTCTACGAAGCTCTCCCAAGCTTCCAAACCGGTCCCTAAGTTCTTTCCATTCGCTCCTATGGCCATGCCAGTTCTCAGTACAATGTTGACTTTGGGATCTTCCTTGCGGGATTTGGACCTCATCATCTGCACATTTTGGGTCGTTGTTGGTTGCACTACCTTTTTTTCATGAATCTGTGCTATTAGCGTAGGACAATCTATCAGCTCATGATCGAATTTCTCACAATAACTGCATGAAATTCTAGTTGGGTTGGTACAATCCCACGCGTAATGTCCTGGTCCCCCGCAGTTGTAGCAGATTGGCTACCTGCGACCCCTTCTTGGCCCCATTCTACCCCGTCCTTGTCCTCGGCCCTGGAACCCACAGTGTGCAATCACCGTGGCTAGATCCTGACCTCAGCCCTCAGTCTGCATTCTGTATATAGGCGACTATTCCATTAACAATTGGTAGCTACGACAGTCTCTTTCCTCGTGGCCCACCGTCCTGCAGAAGTTGCAAAATAGCTACTGGGGGGTCTGGTTGTATTTTGGTAATAGATGAAAATTATCAGTGTTGTGCTTTCCTCCCACCTGACAAATTGCACACTAGAGTGGGGCTGTGCTGCCCGGTCCTACCTGTGCCTCTGGTCGCAATAGTGTTGGTCCCCCCGTTGCCACAAAATTCACTGAGACCGAGTAGTGGTCTTTATCGTGTCCCTGGCTTCTACACTTTATACACCATACTTCCTCCCAGACTTCCGGTCGCGGTACCTATTATTGTTTTAAATTCTTCATTTCCAAACACAAATTTTTGTTTTACGCTTGGATTTGCTGAACTCCTAACCCCAGGTCTTGTAATAGAGTTTCGTGTAACCTCATCATTGTCTTTAGTGCTTCGGCCTGGGTTGAGATCTTCTGTTATGATAAAGTCCTCCTTAGATGTGGTGTTAAGGATTCCATAAACCAAGCATAGTGTTGCACATCCGTCAATGTCATGTTAGCCTCGTGAATAGTAATTTTCAGTCTTTGGTATAAATCCCATGGGGTTTCACCAGGTGTCATTGCAATCGCTTTGAACCCTATAATCGACTGTGTTTCTAACTTCGGCCGTCTAAACTCCTTCTTCAATTCAGTTTGGATTTCTGTTATCCCCATCGTTGGGTGATCGCTTGAGTACTTTAGGTACCATCTCAGTACTTGGTCCTACAGCGCGCTAACTAAGGTAGCCTTTTTGATATTATCATCTACAATTCGTTGTGTGTTCCATACTGATGTTAACACAAACTAGAATTGTTTCAAGTCTTTGCCTCGTGCTCTGTTGAATACCAGTAGCTGGATTGTACTCATCATTGTTACCCTTGACATTGTACTTTGAGCTACTACTATTCCTAGTTCCATCGATCCTTCAAGTCCCCGCGTTTCACATCATACACCCCTTAGGTAGGTCCCAGTCCTAGCAATAGAACCATTTGTTGGCTTACATGGGCCTGACCCAGGTTCAAAAGAATTGTTTAGCCAAGTAAATCTGACAGCTACCGGCCCTTTTGGCAATAGCCCACGGACCGCGGACTGAGGTCTCACACGAGGTAGCAGGGGAAGGTGCTGGAACTAGGTTTCTGCACCCTTGGGATGTCTAGATGTGGTTCAGGGGGTTCACGCTCCTTTCTGTAGCTTTGCGTCCCTCGTGATTCACACAGATCCTGACCCAGAATACTTTCTACTTTCTATTATCGCATTGTTTACAGAACTAATCTAATTGATAAAGTATTGTAAATCAGATCTACTTAGCAGAGCCTTTAAGCAAACATTTAACCGAGTTAACCATTTCGCACACTTAGAATAAACTCAGATTCACATACATATATATAACATAAGCATATGCGCATAGATCAAATAGTTATATTAACCATACACAAAGTTAGATCCACAATAACTCAAATTGTAACACAAAGTTTACAGAAGAAACTTATCTTTATTTCCACTTTATCACTAATACATCAAGATCCACCTTGCGCACTCAGCTGCAGGGGTCCATGGACACAGCTACAGACTCTTTCAGGCCTCTACGCACACAGTTTCAGAGCCTCTATCCACTACCCAAACACCCAACTCGGACTTACAGATGCTTTCAGACTCATATTCTCAAGAACCCATTACAATTTAGTTCCAAGATCATCCCCAAAAAGAACTTCCTTTCCCTCATAGAGCCACACTTTATGTATACCTTCCTATGGTCCACGAACTGACTTACTTCCTATTATTTTATATTATTTCTTGGGATGACAACCCTTTGACTCGACCTTTTACATTTCGTGCTTCACATATTTCTGAGGTTTACAATATTTTTCTCCTACTTTCTAGGCTATTAGACCCAAAACTGTTATGCAGGACCTCTGCTACCCAACATGGGTTCAAACAAGATACTCTAACGGTATGTGCTCGATTTCAAAAGAAACAACATCCTTATGGAGGCTCATGGAGGGGCTACAAGAGGGCATTACACAGGAAAGGGAACGACGCAAAAGATTCTATGCACCGGGTTGTGGTGGTCTACATTACATAAGGATACCAACGCATATTGTCGGGCATGTGATGCATGTCAAATAATGGGTAGGCCATCGTGAAAGGCTGAGCTACCTCTGAATCCTCTGGTGTCATTACAACCATTTGAGAAATGGGTTATTAACTTTGTAGGACTAATTCAACCCCCACATAAAATGACATGGGCACCCTATATCATCACCATGACAGAATACCTGACCCGATGGGCGGAGGCACAACTGGTGAAGGATTGTACAAGAGCCACAGTATCTAAATTCTTATTTGGATACATGCTAACTAGGTTTGGCTACCCAAAAGTGTTGATGAGTGATCGGGGTACGCACTTCCTCAAAGAAACGATCAACGCGATGACAGAAGAGTTTCATGATTATCATTAGAAGAGTATGCCATATCATCCTTGTGTTGACAAAGGTTTGCAATGTGCAAAAGAATGATTGGGGTGTGCACATACTGAGAGTATTATTGGCGCACAAGACTACTTGCAAAAAACTAACAGGTCAGACACCTTTCTAGTTGGTTTATGGCGTAGCAGTTGTGACGCCTATGGAATATATCATGCCTAGTCTACGCATTGCAACCTTCACAGGGATGGTGGACTGCAGAGCCTTGGAAGAATGGCTCACACAGTTGATGGAGCTCAAAAAAGATAGATTCTTGGGTGGATTCCATCAGCAAGTACAAAAGGAACGTGAAAAATCATGACACGATCGACACATCAAGATGCACACATTTAAGGTAAATGACTTGGTTTTATTATATGATAGTAAGTTTGATAATTTTTTAGGAAAGTTTTAGATGCACTATCTGGGGCCATATGTCATCAAAGAAACCACTGATGGGGGTGTGGTTCAGCTCGCAAAGCTGAACAAAGAGCCTTTTCTGGGAAGGGTGAATCAAAGTCGGTTGAAACCATATGTAGGAGATCTAGCTCAATGACCACATGATAGTAGCATAGTCTTAGTTCTCTGGGCAGCTGCAAGGGAGCGCAGGACTATAAACTACATTGCTTGGTTTTGGGAGTTATTCGAGCGAGGAGCTGCAGGGAAAAGGGTGATGTCATAGTGCCAGAAGCAACACAAAGGGAGTTTCACTATGGATGGAGTTTCCAAGTAGCACAGCCATAAAATGACCATTAAAGTCACTCTTCATGATTTGACAGCCATGATATGGTTA
>APFE031303817.1:0-27305 GCA_000404065.3 Pinus taeda | reverse complement strand
TATTCTAAAATTTGTGATTAATTGAATTTATTGTATTCAATATAAAATGTGTGGAACGTATTAAATTGTCTAACTTGAGTAGATTGAATAAAATGAATTGAACTTATTCAATAACCATTCAAAAATATATGCATAGAAAACACTTGTTGAGATTGAATAATGAACTTGAATTTGAATAATAAAGTTGAATAGATTATGTTTAGAATTTATTTTATGGTTTTCAAAACATTTGATGGTTGTGTGTGTGTGTGTTTTTAAATACTTTTAGATTCAATATAAAATCAATGTTATAGATTTATTGAATATTAAATGTTTGTAATAGATTTTAGAATTTGTGATGGACATAAAAGTATAAAACTAGGAAATTGAGAGTAAATAAGTAAGCATTCATATTAATAGATTTATTCAATACAAATATATTGCATAGTAATATTTTATGTCATGAATGCAATAGACCAATCTAATTCTGTATTTTATGTGATCGATTTATTTTATGTAATTCAAAAATTAGAAAAATTCAAGAATTAGAACAAAAGAGAATCATAGAACCAACAAATAGATGGTAAATAAATAAGCAGGCATAGTAATAGATTTATGCATAGTAAAATCAATGTAATCGATTAATTCAATATAAAATTAATGTTACTAAAACTAAAATAGATAATATTGATTGAACAATAATCTATTATGAATGAGAAACATTTTTGTATTTCATAGCTTATTCTTTTAGAATTTATTTATTTTTTAAATAAAAAATTAACTTTAAAATTAGAAAATGTAACATCCTACCTATGTATATATAAAGAAAAAAAAAATCGTTAATCTAACAAGCATTAATCATTATAATACTAATGTCTTGTCTACCCCTTGGTCCATCATAACTGACGCAAGAAAAACATGCAATACCCACAGTATGCATATAAAATGCAGAATTTCATCTATCCTAGGAATTTCAATGACCTCCCTAGTCAAACCTTCATAAATTAAGGTTTAAGGCCCCTTAATTAAGTCTCATGTGGAACGAGTTAATAACTAACCCCAGTCTGACCCTTAGTTAATCCTTTGATGCAGAACCATATACCTCGACCCTTCAACCTTTATAACACCCTTGGTTAATTCTTTAACCGCGCATATTAACTAAACCCCAGTCTACGTGCCAACTCATCATATATCACAATTGCGAAGTTTCAAAGGACTCAATAGAATATACACACAGAACTCTTGATTTGCAATATGTGATTACCCTTTTCCACCATTGATTTCGTCCACTAAATCAATAGTTGTCGCAATATCGCATCACACCAACATGTGACTTCATTGCCTCTCGCATGCGATATGCGATAACACAACCACACTTCAAATAAAATAAAATTGTGCCTATAACCTTCTCGGGTCCACTCTGCCCAAGCCTTATCGCTCAATCTCCACCATCGATCTTGTCTTGAATCTGACGGTCGATGTCTTCCATGATCAATAGAGTTGCTCAGTGATCCTAAATCGTAGATGAAAAGCCATCAAATCCTACGGCCTGCGGCCCTTCAACTAGCACTCAGGTTAACTACAGGCCTAATACCATAGTTGACTTTGACGTATTCATTGAATTTTTTGATCGATATCTAAGATCAATTACGGGCCTTCAACCACGATTAAGGCATCCCGTACCCTTCTACCTTGCTATGGTTTCTAATCACCGTCAATCTAACAAATATGTCAATCTGACGATCCAAATCAATTCCCACCTTTCACCTTCTGCAAGTGTTTGGATTTAATCTGCGTTGTTCATTTCTTTTGCTTATGTTTCACGACTTAATCTGGGTCTCCCATCACCTTTAGCCTCATTCGTTGATATATTGATCAATGACTCCTATACGTTGTTACCTCAGTTCTTCGTCCTTCTCCTTCCTTCATTTTTATGTCATTCTTCAATGTTCCATTGTGGTTTCGCTTTCTTCAGGGTTCTGGTCCTTCGTTGTTCTACCAAATAATTATCTCCTTAACTTAGCTCCGCTCACGCCTTTACGCTTCCTTCACCTTCAGAATAACATTAAGGGCTTCCTCCTATACTATCGGTATGTAGAAAGCTGTAACACCTCTCTGTTATTCTTCTCTGTATTCTGCCTCTGATTCTACACTTGAAACTTCTCTTACATAGAACTTACTTCAAGTTCACACATAAATTACAATAAAATTACTCCATACACACACATAAACTCAGAATTTAGTTGTTCGTATTAATAAATAGGTATTTACATAGTTTCTTTTCTCATGCCTGATTTCCAGTATCGGTGGCCTCTGTTTCATAATCTGCCAATAGGCTTACAATCAAACTCTTCACACTCTAACTCCTAACTAACTAGCTAACCCCTCACTATGCCTTTTAGGCTTAAATTTATACAAAAGGATTCTACAACCAGTTCCTCGTTTAGATCCATAATCTTCTCAACAAAATCCTAAAGTCTCTTCCTTATCTCCAAGGATCCTCTCTAATCCACAAAATCATGAACTAACTCCTAATCTAAGTTTTACAATTAATTCTCAATTCTCTCAACTATCCTGATTCTCTCATGTTCTCCTACATTCGAGAATATTTACTAATATGCCTCACTATACTTAATTAAATCCCTATTCTAGATTCTCTCATTAAGATTACTCAAAACCTTAATAATACATTAATTCAAAGAACAGGAAACCAATTCCCTTGAAAACACAAGACCCCCTATGTCTACTAAGATAAAATGATATTATTGAGTTGAATGCTCCTACATCAGACTCTCAAGGTTGAAAATAATCTTGGTCTGTTGATCATGTGTTTCTGATTTGTGTCTTCCTGGATCCCATACTTTGTTTTGTAGTTTGTCCTTGGTTGCTGCTGTTGTTTATTGTTGTTCTCCAGGTCTCCACACTTTATGTTGCATTTCCCCACTAGATATGCTCTCATAGTCTACTGCTGTCTTTTTCTTGTTGTTGCTTTTCTTTCTTTCTATTGTCTTCTCACTTTAAGACTCTTTTCTCATCAAATCCATAATCAATTCAATTTCTATGTCCAACTTATTTCTTTGTTGGACTCTTTCCTCTTCCTCTCTTGCATATCCTTTGCAATTTTCATCAGGTTATTTCTTCCCTACTAGTGCTTTCAGCCATTTCTCGAGTAGCTCCAATTTTGTCTCCCATTCACTGATCCTTTGATGAGAGTTTAGTCCTTCTTCTTTATTGACTGTCTCAACAGTTTCCCTAGTTATCTCCACTGTGCGTATCATCATTATGGAATGATGATCCTTTGCTATGTTTTCAGCTAACATATTCTCTTCTTTAAATTTGCCTTTAATCTTCTGCTAGTTACTTTCACTTCGTAGTTATTGGTTCCTTACTACCACACTTACATCCCTACCCTCTTGTTGCTTATAAACTTCCATTTCATCTCCAAATAACTTCTGTTCAATTTCTTCGATCAGAGCATCACACTCATTCATTCTATGCATTGTTGTTGCAAACAAACTATTAGTTTGTGAACCAGAACACTCTTCTATCTCCATGTCTTTTAAAGACCCTCTACTACTGTTAAGTACTGCTATAACCACTTCTTTCCTATTTCCATTTCCTCCTAGCAACCTATCCAACAATTCAATTTCCTCCTTACATTTAGCAAGTGTCTTATCACAATTCTCTTCATTTCCAACTTCATCCTTTACACGGTCACTATTGACCAATGATTCAATCAGGCTGCCTTCCATAGAAAATTATGTCTCATTCATCTCGACAGAAATAATTTCATGCTCAACACTTATAATCCCTGTATTTACACAACAATTGTGAGTTTGAGAAATGTATCTCTCAACAACCTCAACTAATGTTTCACATACCAGATTTTCAGGTTGATCTTCATCTCCTTCATCCACAAGGAATTGCCCTTATTTTATAACAGTCCCAAATATCAATTCATCAATAATTCCTTTATGTTGCATCAATTCAATATTTTCCTCATTCAAGAGACTTTCCTCATCATACTCTACTCTAGAATACCTATCCTCTGAAAGGTACTCTTCATCCTTTGGCAGTACATCAATATGTTGATCCAAGTACTCCTCTAAACTCTAGTAATTTTTATCAAGTTTCATGGCAGCTTCATAAGGCTACCAATTCTTTGCAAAACTTGCACTCAAAAAACAACAATTATAATTAAAAACATAAGACCTCAATTTCTCTTCTTCCTTTGGAAACACTTCAGTATGTTTCTCTGATCTATTCCAATAGTTCACTGATCTCCATTCCTCATTTTCACCCAGAACTTCACCCTATTCTTGTTTACGAATGGAAACTTCCATTTCCAACTCAACTTATCTGAGTTTTCCTATCAGCCCCTTTACTTGCCTCTGTTGTAGCCTTCTCTGTAGTTTATGCCACTTTACTAGCTTCTTATTTAATATCCAACCTAATCTCTGGCTTTCCTCCAATATCCTTCTTAATGCATCAAGTTGTTCTTTCATCTCTGCAATTTCCTTGTCAAATTCCTCTTGACTCATTCTCTTGCCATTGTCTTGGCATCCTCCTTATTCACTTTTCTTCTGCTGTGGTCTTCCTTAGAAACTCTGCTATGACTATCAATAGTCATTTTCTCCTCCATCTCTATGAGTTCCTCACTAATTCCCTATGAGCTACATTAAAGCCTCTGCAACTGCAAGTCCTCCCTGTTGCCACTTACCTCACCAAGCTATCGTTTGTACTTGGTCTTTTGGTAAGCCCTTGGTTCTCTATCTCTGGAACCTCTTTTGAGCACTTCTCTCTGCTCCTTCTAGGATTAAACTCGTGCATTTTCTAAGAACACAAATGTCCTCTTGTATTTCAATCACAATGAAATACTTGGTTTTGACCACCTCTTCTTTCACTTAGAAAGTCTTATCAGCTTCCTTCATTACTTAACAATTCTACCCACATCCTTTGTGGGATTTCCCTTATGATATTCTTGTGAGTTGCAACAATACCTTTATAGTAACAAGTCTCCTTCTTGCTACATATGCCTTACTAGGCTTCTCTCCTCTGAGCTCAGTCTTTTAGCATCTCTCTGGTTCTTTCCTCTGGAACCAACTGAGCACTTCTTGCTCTAGGTTGCTACAATCTTCTCACATTATTTTTTTGTTACCTTTGTATCAATATAAAGACCACACACTCTCCAATATTCAAATCAAATCAAAATAAAAAATATACCATCTCACCTTCAAGGCTTCTGCACGATCTTGCTCTACCATTCACCTGCACTTTGAATGGATTGTCCTCTATTCCCTTGCATCTGCAATTCTCCCAATATTTTCTTGTACTTTATCCCTATGTGCTTACTATTTTTCAAATTAGAATCTGATCTCCTCTTGCCTACTTTCATCACCATTCACCTGTATACACACCTTCAAAACATAACCCTGTTCTAAATTCTTTTCAAAGAAATTTTCACGCAGAATTTCTTTATGTTGCTTTAATATCAAATGTTTCAGCCACAATTCTGATCTGATACCAAAATTACACACAAAAAACCTACAATACCCATAGTATGCATATAAAATGCAGAATTTCATCTATCCCAGGAATTTTAGTGACTTGCCTAGTCAAACCTTCATAAATTAAGGTTTAAGGCCCCTTAATTAAGTCTCATGCGGAACGAGTTAATAACTAACACCAGTTTGACCCTTAGTTAATCTTTTGAAGCGGAACCTTATATCTCAACCCTTGAACCTTTATAACACCCTTGGTTAATTATTTAACCACGTATATTAGCTAAAGCCCACTCTACATGCCAACTCATCATATATCGCAATCGTGGAGTTTCACAGGACTCAATAGAATATACACTCAGAACTCCCGATTTGTGATATGCAATTGCCCTTTTCCACCGTTGGTTTCTTCCACGACATCAACGATTGTCGCAATATCGCATCACACCAACATGTGACTTCGTCACCCCTCACATGAAATATACAATAACACAACCAACTTCAAATAAAATAAAATTGTGCCTATAACCTTCTCGGGTCCACTCTGCCCAAGCCTTTTCACTCAATCTTCACCGCCGATATTGTCTTGAATCTGACAGTTGTTGTCTTCCCTGATAAATAGAGTTGCTCGGTGATCCTTTGCCGTAGATCAAATACCATCAAATCCTACGGTCTGTGACCCTTCAACTAGCACATGGGTTAACTACGGGCCTAATACGTAATTGACTATGACGTAATCATTGACTTTTGCGATCGACAACTAAGATCAATTATAGACCTTCAACAATGATTAAGGCATCCCATACCCTTCTACCCCACTACGGTTGTTAATCACTGTCGATCTACCAGATTTATCGATCTGACGGTCCAAATCGATTCCTGCCTTTCACCTTCCGCAAGTGCTTGGATTTAATCTGCGCTGTTCATTTATTTTGCTTATGTTGCACGACTTAATCTTGGTCGCCAATTACCTTTAGCCTTGTTCATTGATCTATAGATCCAATGACTCCTATATGTCGTTACCTCAATTCTTTGTCCTTCTCCTTGATTTGTTTTTATGTCGTTCTTCAATGTTCCTCTGTGGTTTCAATTTCTTTAGGTTTCTAGACCTTCGTTGTTCTACCACATAACTCTCTCCTTAACTTAGCTCCACTCATGCCTTTATGCTTCCTTCACCTTCATTGTAACATCAAGGGCTTCCTACTGTACTGTTGGTATGTACAAAGCCGTAACACCTCTTTGTTATTCTTGTATGTATTTCGCCTCTGATTCTACACATGCAAGTTTTGTTACATAGAACTTACTTTTAGTTCACACACAAATTACAATAAAATTACTCCATACACACACATAAACTCATAATTGAGTTGTTTGTATTAATAAACAGGTATTTACACGGTTTCTTTTCTCAGGCCTGATTTCCAATATTAGTGACCTCTATTTCACAATCAACCCATAGGCTTACAATCAAACTCTTCACACTCTAACTCCTAACTAACTAGCTAACCCATGACTATGCATTTTAGGCTTAAACTTATACAAAAGCATTCTACAACCAATTCCTTGTTTAGATCCATAATCTTCTTAACAAAATCCTAATGTCTCTTCCTTATCTCTAAGGATCCTCTCTAATCCACAAAATCATGAACTAACTCCTAATCTAAGTTTTACAATTAATTCTCAAATCTCTCAATCTCCCAACTATCCTTATTCTCTCATGTTCTCCTACATTCGATAATATTTACTAATATGCCTCACTATACTTAATTAAATCCCTATTCTAACTTCTTTCATTAAAATCACTCAAAACCTTAATAATAACATTAATTCAAGACATAGGAAACCAACTTCCTTGAAAGCACAGGACCCCCTATATCTACTAAGATACAATTATATTATTGAGTTGAATGCTCCTGCATCAATAACATGGACTTGTATGATTGTTGTGGTAATGAATTGGGTTAACGTTTGTTATTTGGGTTAGTGTTGGAGTTTCAGAGTAAAAAAGAGATCACTAAGGTGGCAGCCTACGTGGTACATTCCACCGCTACCAATATTGTTCACACACTCCTTCATCACCCTCAAGTAGGCTACCTTCCATTAAAGTCACAGAGTCCTAAGGTGTCCTCCGGCCTAGATTATGCGTTCTCATCCTTTCCACCTTCGATGGTGTTAATGCCCTTACCTAACTTACTATGGAAGGATCCTGAGGTTGGGATGGATGTCTATTTATCGTTCGATGGACGTCGATTGACAATCTTGATTGTTAAAACCTCACTGAAGGGTTTATTGACTGTTTCGGTGGAAGGGATAATTCATTTGGTTAATCTTTGCTTCAGCGCTCTGCTCTGTCATGGCAAACTTATGAAACTCTTCGGCCAATTCGCCTCTGAGACTCTAGGTGCCATCCTTGTCCCCATTCTACTCATATTATGTTGTTATGCCTTGTTTCTTCCACTAAGGTTGGGTTATGACAACTTTGTTTTTGTTTAATGAGTTATTGGCATTTTGGGCAGTAATGGAGAGCCCGACCTGGTCCTTAGCAGTCTTGAAGAAAGGATCGTTTCTTCGTTGTTCCGAGGTAACATCTGTTCCACTATGATAATGTCATTGATTCTTCTAGCAATTAGTTTCCAATTCTTTCCTCGCTGAGGTGGTCCGGTTCCGTACAGGTCTGGTCACAACTTCAATGACTTCCTAGCTCACATACAGGTAAGCCTACTTACATTTCATGGTTGATGTTGTTGTCGAGTTATTACAGAGGTGGTCTTTTTCTCATGGTTCTTGTTATGGAGGTATTACCTCAGGGTCTGGTTTGAAACCCTTGTTTATTTTGTGCATTGTTGAGGACTATTCCAGTGCTAATCTCCACTTCTTCCTACTCCTTCGAGGTGTCTTGGAAAACTCGTTTATTGTGCCTTGGTTCAGAGAATCATTCTCTGAGATGAATGGTTTCAAGAGTTGTAATTTGTTTGATGTTGCGGATTCGGCCAAGATGAGTTCTAGACTATGAATTTTAATATTAATTAAGTTTTTGGGTTTATTTATGCTCATTCTAGACACCCAAAATTAATATAGTTCAATTCTCTATTGAGCACATGACAAAACTTATCGTAATTTTGTGAAATTTTTTCGACTAGACTAGATTCGATGGAATATAATTATATCAAACTTGTTAATGAATTTTTGGTGTTTATTATGTAAACCCTCATTGTTGTATATTCAGTTGTTCAGCTTTGGGATTTGGTTGATTATCGAGGGTTATTGGTTGTGCATGATTTCCTTCTTAGTCGTTGTACAGGCTATGGAATTCATTTTTGTTTAAAGTGCCTTATGTACATATTTATGATCAACATGATTAGAATTCATGGTTTACTTTTAAGAAATTGAGTTACATGGCTATGGATGGGTTCTTTATGAACTCATTCACGGCTTAAACCCTAGGTATGTGAAGAATTGTAAAGAAATTGTTTAATTAACGAGAAGCATGGGGAAGGGTTTGCCGAGTTGACTTATTTCTATAGTTTAAGAAAATTCTTGTGTATGATGGAGGTCTGATATTTCGACATATATATTGCTATATGAATATGTTTACAATTTGTATCATTTATTTATTTATTTCTAGCAGAAAACTAATAGGCATTTTCTTTACATTTTATATAATTATGTGTTTCGAGGTTAAATCGACCTTCATCTCTAATGCTAGTTTTCTTATTAGTTCAGTAGTGATTTCTAAGTGCCAGTTGTACAATTCTCTAGATGTGTATCAGTACCATTAGGAAATCATGCATCATCTATTTTCCTTACTTTCTACTCAAAAATTAGTGAATGATCTTTATCTATGCTAAACCATTTCCAAACTATCTGCTTACAATAAATAGGTCATTCACTATTAATATGTTATTTCAATTTATAGGAAACATTCAAACTATTCTACTGATAATGATTACCATGTTAGTATCACTTATATGTATTTCATTACGTATATATTAAATGATCAAAAGATCTTACCACCCAGCCATGGAACTAGAAATTACGTCTAGGTTCCCCCTCCGAACGCTTCCACTTCTGCCAATAAGGAACAGTTGGATACCTTGGTCATCAGGACTCTTTCGAGCCTAAAGTCCCGTACCTCACAGCTTGTTACCTCAACTTTCTTTCCCACTGGTTATGTTTTCCCACTCAAGGAAGAATGCATCATAGTTCTCCTCTTCCAACCCCCTAAGGGTTCTGCCCTCTTTTCCCTTCAAGGAAAAAGGGTGAAGGAGCAGTTGTAACTGTTCTCGTAACTGTTTCTTTGATTCTCTTAATAATCTCATCCAAAGTCTTTTAAATAATAATTAACAGTATTTGTTAGGACTATTTTAAGCCCAATAATTCTAATAATTAAATAACATAAATGAAATTAAACTTGGTAAAAATAACTCATGATGACTAGTTGTATGTTACAAAAGTTACATTATATAAAAAATAATTTATTTTGTACATAAAATTAAATAAACTATTATTTAATTTATTATTTGAATTGAATAATATAATAATATTAACCTTTATTATATATATAATATATATTATATTTGAATATTAATATTCATATTTAATAATTTAGTTGTATATATATAGAAACATAGTCAACTACATTACTTCAATTAAACTAATTAGATTTATTTTGTATAAATCTATATATCATAATAATAGATTCTAGAATAGTAAAACCAATGTAATAAATTTATTGAATTATAAAATTAATGCAATAGATTTAGAATATTCTATAAATTTGTTAATGAGTCAATTTTAAAATAAAATAAAAAATTGTAATGTAACAGATTTGAGAATATAAAATCAATAAAATCTATTCAATATAAAACCAATGTTATAGATTTTATAAACTTTACATAATAAAATTTGTTTTATAGATTTTATATAAAATCTATGTTAAAGATTTTAGAATTTGCAATATACATAAACTCATAAAATCACTACAGTAAATAAATAAAAATGAATATTAATAGATTTATTCAATACAAATATATTGGATAGTAATATTTTTATGTAGTGAATGCGTTAGATTTAATATTCATATTATTGTGTTTTATGTAATATATTTATCTATATACATTTATCTAAAAACTATTTTATGTAATAAATTTTATGAAATATATTTATTTTATTCAATTACCAATTACGATTTGTTTGGTTTATGTAAAACCCAATTTTATAGATTTACTTAATAAAATTTATGTTATATAAAATCTATGTGATATTTTATTTTATGTAGTCGAAAAAATTAGAACAATCCAAGAATTAAATTAGAACAAAAGAAACACATAAAACCGAGAAATTGATGGTAAATAATTAAGAATACATATTAATATATTTATTGAATTTAAATTTATTGCATAATAATAGATTTATACATAGTAAAACCAATATAATAGGTTTATTCAATATAAAATCAATGACATTGGATAAAAGCATATAATATTGATTTAAAATTAATCATTTATGATTCATAAACATTTTGTATTTCATTGCATATTTATTTAGAGGTTAAAATTTATTTTAATGAAAAATTAACATTCCAAAAGTAACATTTACATTTTATAAAAAGTAATTTATTTTCTTCATAAAATTAAATAAAAATAAGTTATTATTTCAGTTGGATAAATATAATAATAATAAACTTCATGTCATCTCTCATCATTTCCCTGCTTAAAAGTTGGGCGTTTTCAACACTCTTGTTACTCGTGCATTGAGAATCTCTTATGAAAAGATCCTCGATAAAGAGAAAGCCCATCTCCTTAATGCATTTGTTATTAGTAGTTATAGTAGGCACCTTGGTCAAAGGGCTTTCCTTAAAGCCAACAAGAATTCGTTGGTCAAGAAAGACCCTAAAGATCGAGTCTGAGGGGTCTATCTACCTTTTATCCAAGGGACCACTCATAAGATTGCAAGTATTCTCAAGAAGCATAATATTCCATTGACCTTTAGACCCCTTAACACCCTTCGAAATTTCCTCCAATCGGTAAAGGATCCGATCGACCCTAAGGACATGAAAGGTGTCTGTATTATTCCCTGTTCGTGCAGGACCCCCTACATTGGAGAGACTGGTTGCTCTATTAATCAGAGGATTAATGAGCACTAAGCATACCTAAAACATGGGAGGACTTGGTCTTCTGCTCTGGCAGAGCATGCCAAGAAGACTAAGCATCATGTTTGTATTAAGGAGGTCTGGGTTATTGCTAAGGTTCCGCAGTTTCATCATCGGAAATTTAGAGAAGCAACTGAGATTCGAAAAAGGCCGAGCAATATTAATAGAGATGATGGTTGGAAGATCAGCAGTTGTTGGATCCATGCCCTCTCTTCCTAGTCAGTTTTTCCCCCTTGTCTTCTCGCTCGTCTTCTAAAATTTACTAGAAAGATTAAGTATATATTAGATAGATTTAAGTTTATATTTAATTAATAAGCTCTATTAATCAGTTATACAAACCATTAATAATAATAACAATAAGAATAATACTAGTATTAATAATAATAATAATAATAATAATAATAATAATAATATAATTATATAATTTAAAAGTAATAATTAATTTTAATAATATTAGTATTAGGTTATAGGAATATTAAGAGTAATAATTCCATACTTTTTGGTTTTAGTAGTTTTAAGACTTTTCCTTGATATTCTTTCCCTTAAATTTATTCGATGATCCCTTATATAACTATCATAATGGGTTTTTTCTATTATAGATGATCATTAATATAAAGTTTATTAGAAAGATTAAGTGTACAATAGATAGCTTTGAGTTTATATTTAATTATTGGGCTCTATTAATAGGCTATACAAACCATTAATAATAATAACATTAGGGATAATAATAATTAACAATAATATAATTTTAAAGTAATGATTATTTTATATTATTAGTATTATAGTTATAGGAAATATTAAGAATAATAAATCCATATTATTATTAATATTAATGAATGAGTATTAATATATTAACATAAATATAGTAGCATTATACTTAATTATTAATATTAATATTTTGTAGATCTATTCATATTAAGTATAGTTAACATTATAGTATAAAAAAGAAATATTCATAAAATTATTATTTTAACATTGAGAATACACTTCACTTTTGGATCATGTAGATGGAGAGGATTTCTGGCGTTTTCCGTAAGGGATTAGGGTAACAACTTTAGGGTTTTTACTGCAGACATCGCAGACAACCGGTGCAGTGTACCCGTCTAGCAATAGTATTGCCCATCGTTTTCCATTTCACCTCGTCCGTTGCTTTCGGCTGTTGGTTTCTAGCTTGGAACATGTGGGATACAATGGAGGTTGAAGAGCTCGATTGTTCCAAGGATCCCTATCCGGACCATGTCATTTTTAGGAATACTAGCTTCACCTCGCCGGCATCTGGCCTTAATTTTTTGTCTGACCCTGCTCTGCCTATTTCGTCACTGGTGGTCTTTTTTCTAGGCACTATTCTACACCTCCTCTCATCGGGTCGCTCTCGATAGAATCCCCTGCCTTGGATTGTCCTCCTTTATCACTTGGTACCTTGCAAATTTTGACTACGAATACTCCCCCTTTGCCCTCTTTCGATCCTCATCCATCCATATCGGCTTTTTTCACCGCGCTGCTTGTAGACATCCATTCCACCGCAGCCCCAAATCCTCCCTTATCTGCTCACTCACCGTGAGGCTATTTCGAGACCCCTGCGGTTGAGATAAAGTCCACTAAAAATTTTCCTTTGGAGGGAACCTTTGATCCATTGGTGGACCACCCATCTACACCTCGCTCGGGCAAGAGAAAGACCGAGTGCGTGAAGGCAACTTCCAAGGACATCACCATCCAATTTGGTGAGACCTTTGCAATTAGGGAGGCAACATACATGGCTAGCACAGTGCTTTTTGGGCATGTCCGCGGCAAGGCGTACTCGGCTACCAGACTTACCTATGGGTCAAGGAGATATGGGGTGGATTGTTGAACGAACTGCCTCAGGTACAGATCCTTCCCAAGGGGTGGTTTGCTCTTCATTTTTCAAAGGAGAACTATACGGATTTGGTTCTTGCCAAGTACTGGAGATGGCCCCGGTCCTTCTTAAGTGATGGAGTCCCTTGTTCGACCCTGAGAGAGAGCAAATTGGGGCTGGACCACTCTGGGTGCACTTGCCGGGGCTTCCTTTATAGTACTGGTGCAAGGAAGTTTTCATCAAAATTGGTAATGTTCTTGGTACCTATCTAGACCATGATTGCACACTTATGGAATCAAAGAATAGAACCCTCGCCTGCATTCTGGTCCATTTGGACACTCGTGAGGGTTTGGAGGAGAATATTACATTACAGTGGGGGAAGTTCATCAGGGTCCAGATCCTGGACTATGAACGGGTTCCGTTCCACTGCCGGCGATGCCACAAGGTGGGACATATCTTCAAATATTTCCCTCTTCTCAAAAAATCAGAGGACACCCCAAAAGCATCACCCGCTCCATCCAGGATTGACTCGCTGGCCATTATGCACTCTCCTACTCCAAGTCCTACTCCTCCAGGAAGCACTCCACTCCAAAAGGCAGAGGATGTTGTGCACAGATCGATCTCGTAGCTGCTCACCGGGTCTGAGGTAGCTACTGAAGCCGTAAAAGCTTCGGGTACTCCTCTGACCTCTTCTGCCTCATCTAATGCTTTTTGTTCATCTGTTATTAGATCTTCCATATACACATCTATGGCACATTGCACTATTTCATCCCTGCCCTTAATTGCCACTAATGCCCCTTCTCTACATTCGCTCACTACATCCTCCACCTCTCCATCATCTCTAGGGTTTCACCATCTCATCACTATTATCTTCATTCTTGAACACTAGCTCGCGGTACCCCAGTTCAACATGCTGCATTGGGTCTTACTCTACGCAGTTTAGTTCCTTTGACATCTCGGGGGAGGAAATTTGATCTCTCCGAAACCATCAAACGTGTTGGGGCTGAAGTAGCCTCTAGCCTTCAATCCACTCTCGATGGGGTCCTTAAAGCTTTGAACACCCTGAGTGGAGTTCCCGAATCAAGTGTCTATCTTTTAACCGCAGAGGCATGGCTAGTGCCTCCAAGAAACTGGCCCTGCGAAGACTCTTTAAGGTTGATCCTATCGATGTCATCTTGCTTCAAGAAACCCTAGGTATGGCTGAACACATTACCAGCTCTCTGGAATCTATTTCCTCTTGATGGACCTTCTTGGCAATGGATGCTATGGGGAGATCTGGAGGACTTACCATTGGTTACAATCCTCATACCATCAGGGTTTATGCATCGTGGGGAGGCCACAGATTCATGGGCATAGATTTATTCTCAACCGAGCTTGGAACCAAACTTTGGGTTGTAAATATTTATGGACCATGTCAACAAAGGGAGAATTTATGGCAGCATATGCTAAACCTCTCGATATTTTCTTCTAATCACATCATCCTAGGAGGTGATCTTAATTTTTCCTTGGGTTTTTGCGAATCTTGGGGGTCTATGGTACAGGTGGATTCAATCTCGAGATTTACGACAAATCTTCTGGAGCAGTACAATTTTGTGGATGTCCCCATGAATAAACCCCTTCCTACATGGAGGAATAGGAGGGTGGGTGAAGCTACACTCACATGAAGACTCGACAAATTTCTAATGAAATTCCCCCTCTTGCGGCATCTGCATCACTACAAACATTGGGTTGTTTCAAGGGGCATATCTGATCACTCCCCAATCTATCTGGAGGTTTTGGGCCCTCATCCTAAACCAAAAGGCCCTTTTAGATTCAACCATGTTTGGTTACAGGACCCTGCCTACATTATCATGGTTACAGAATTCTGGGCTGCCAACCCGATTAATAGATCAGATTCCTTGGCTAAAGGGTTATGTAATAATCTATCCAAGCCCAAACATCTTTCTATTAATTGGGCTAGAGAGAAGCAACTGAGGGAGAACTCGATACTAGCCCACATCGAATCCGAGCTGAGCACTTTGCTCGATGAGAGAAGCTTGGGGTTTATTTCAGCTAAAAACAAGTTGCACCTGATTGAGCTAGAGCCAGAAGGCTCAAATTCTGAAGGAGAGAGAGGAATCCCTGAGACTAAGGAGTAGGGCCATATGGTTGAAAGCTGGGGATGACAACACTAGATTCTTCCATAATTATGCTAAAGGAAGAAAGGTATCAAACACCATCTGGAATCTTCCTCTAGCTGAGGGAGGAGCTGCTGACTCTTTCAACAAACTCTCCCACCTTGGCTCTACACATTTCAGTAATCTATATAAAATCCCTCCTAGTTCAAATCTTGCTGACATCATAAATGTGGCTAGACATTTTCCTAGATTTGTTAATGAGGATGAGGCAGAGGGGCTATTCGCACTGGTTACAATTGGTGAACTTGAAAGCACGTTAAAATGGTTCAAGAAGGACAAGAGCCCGGATATGATGACTGGACCATAGAATTCTATCTTGTATTCTACGACCTTTTGGGATAGGATCTATTGCAAGGTGTGGAAGAATGCAGATTATCTGGATCGTTGTACAATGCCATTAATTCGACTTTCATTGCTCTCATTCCAAAATCTGATACTCCTTCCTCTTTCAATGATTATTGGCCTATTGCTTTGTGTAACTGTCTATACAAAATCATTTCCAAGATTATTGCCAACAGACTCCAGCCTATTCTCTCCCGTCATATTGCCCCTCAGCAATTTGCCTTTCTTGAACATCGACAGATTCACGAAGCCATTGGATCGGCACAAGAAGCATTACATTCTATCTGGACCATACATCATAAGGGAGTTATTCTCAAGATAGACCTGGCAAAATCCTTTGACCGTGTCAGCTGGCTTTATATTAAGATGCTTCTTATCCATTTGGGCTTCCCCCATCACTTCATCACATGGATTATGGCCTACATTACCTCTCATACCTTTCATGTCCTCATTTATGGCTCTGCTTCTCATTTCTTCCATTCAGAGAGGGGGCTTAGACAAGGTTGCCCACTCTCTCCCCTCCTCTTCTTGATTGTCATGGATGGACTTAGTCGCTTGATTGCATCAGTTGAGTAGGATGGAAATCTCTGTGGTCTCAAGATATCAGATGACTACTTTCTTACTCATCTTTTATTTGTGGATGATGTTCTCATCTTCCTTGATGGTAGTCACCTTTTCCCGAACCTCCATTCTGGAGTCCCACTTTGCTCATCAGCGTTTTCCTTACTATATCCATCCACTGGACAGGGGTCTCAAATACTTAGGATTCTGAATAAAGCCTATTAGTCAGAGGATTCCAGATTAGGTTTGGTTAGTTACCAAATTGGAAAAAAGGTTGTCCATCTTGAGTCACAGATATCTATCCAGGGCAGGCAGACTCGTTCTGATTAAATATTTTCAAGAGGCTACACCAGTCATCTAGATGGCACTTGCATGGATACCCAGAAATATCCTAGCTCGTATACAACAACTATGCAACAGATACCTCTGGAACGGGAATCAGGACAAAAATATTTTTGCATGGGTTAGTTGGAAGAAGATTGCATTGCCTAAGAAATGGGGCAGTTGGGGTCTCAAAGGTCTCCCTTTATTTGCACAAGCCCTTGCTGCAAAAATGGGCTGGACCCTACTGACAGGACAGAACCTTTGGACTACCATTTCTTATCATAAGTATATCTGGCCTCTACATATCATGGACTGTGTCTGATTTCTAAGTTGGACAAAGTCAGGCATCTCAATAGTTTGGAAGGCACTCCTACACTCTTTCCCTCATATCAGGGACAATCTTGCTTGGCGAATCAATGATGGATCAAAGGCCCGCATAAGCTTGGATCCATGGATTGGAGGAGGAGGAAGATATCAGCTGCCTAAGATCTTATACAACATCTACATTCCCATGAGATCAAGGTGATTGAAAATATCGCAGATCAACAAAACACTTGTATTTTTTCCCATGCATGGAAAACTACACTGCAGCTTGAATTACCTCCATTTTGGCACTAGGAATGGAATGAATATATCTCTGCACTATGTGAATTGCATATTAGGATTAAAGAGGGCCTTGATGAACTTATCTGGTGTCTCGCGGAGAATGGTATATACTCTCCAAAGTCAGGGTATCTGTCCTTGATCTCCCACAAAAGCCAAATCAAATTACATTTTGGTGGAAGTCCATTTGGAAACTTACAGTGCCTCCTCAGACTAGATTATTTTTCTGGTGTATTCTTAGATATAAAGTGCCTACGGGAGAGTATCTCACTCATAGATCTTTTCATGGACCAAATTGGTGCACCTTATGCAAAATATCATCTAAATCGACTATACATCTCTTTTTGAATTGCTCTGCCCTGATTACTCTCTGGCACAATATATCTTCTTATATTCATTTTACTGGGCAATGGGTTGGCGATGATCTCGGCAGTGTATGGGAAGATTGGTTTAATCGGCATAAGGGATCCAAACTGCAAAGCCTCCCTTTGATTATCAGCTGGTATGTCTGGCTGGCCCGGAACTGCTTAATCTTCGACAACATGCATGTGTGCTGGCCACACATTCTGGCATGTATTGTATCAGCATATAATGATATGCCCAAACCACAACAACCTAGAGCCCGCAAACCTCATGCACCTCCTCACATTGATAAAAACACACCTTGGGCGTTTTTCGATGGTGTAACAAATCAACAGGGATGTGGTGGGGGATTTATCCTATACTTAAGTGAATAGCATTGCTATAAAGTGAGGATGGGGTTAGGTGCTATAACTAATAATGTCACTGAGCTCATTACCCTTCGGTACCTTCTACATTTCTCTTTGGGACATCATTGCATGAGCATAAACATTTATGGAGACTCAAAGATCATCATAAATTGGTTCAATAATATTACTGCTTGTCACATACACACACTCAGTAATATTTTGGATGAAGTTAATATTTTCAAGGCTCAATTTAATGACATCACTTGCAATCATATCTACAGGGAACATAACAACAGTGCTGATGGGCTATCCAAGGAGGCCACGGTACTTCCCAGAGGAGAGTGGATGATCCAGGAACAACAGGGGACAAATGAATACCACTAATACCATCGCCCATACATAGATCAGCACTATCACAGGGCAGAGAGCCCTTGATCACTCGTTATCATGTCTATTATTGAGTAATGTAAATTTTGACTTTGTATATATTTTTATTTCACAGGACATATTTATGTGGTTCTAAATGCCCTGCGTGGCATATATATAGGCTTATAAACAGACTCCTATAACAATTTTTGAATGATCACCATGCGTGGTGAATCTGAAAGGTACATAGTTTTTTTGGTAATTTTCAAAAAAGTCCTCAAAGGCTAGAATGATACAACATATGCAATCACATCTACAATATGTATTTTTTCAAAGTTTTAATGAAAATTTACGATCTTTCCAGTGGAGAAAAAAAAAAAAAAAAAAAAAAAAAAAAAAAAAAAAAAAAAAAAAAAAAAAAAAAAAAAAAAAAAAAAAAAAAAAAACACATTAGAACACAGATATATATAATAATATATGTATTAACTCATTTATTAATTTATCTAATAAACTATTATAATTAAATAATATTATTAAATATAATTTTGGTCCATGTCGTTATCTCTTCGTCATCAAAGTTAGCCATTTCATGGTCAAATACAGTGATTAGTCCGATCTAATTACCGAGTCCGATATAGCTGTTTCCTAGTCAAACTTAGATGTTGGAAGATCTGCTCTCCTATTTAACATGCAACCATGATCTCATTCTTCAACTTGTCCTCATGATGAACCACACTCATTTGGTTCGAAACACATCGACAAATGTCTCATAATGTGATTTAAGTTGAAAAATGTTCTTATAACTTGATATGGATCACAAAAGCCTCAATTCAATAATAAACTTCATATATATATATATATAGATAGGTAGGTAGGTAGGTAGATAGATAGATAGATAGATAGATAGATAGATAGATAAGTTTATTATATGAATATGAATATTAAGATATAGCCAACTACATTACTTCAATTAAATCTTAATAGATTTAAGTTTAATTTAATCTAATAGATTCATTCAATTAAATTAATATATTTATTTCGTTAAATTAATAGATTTATATAATATAAATCTATTGCATAATAATAGATTCTATAATAGTAAAATCAATGCAATAAATTCATTCAATATCAAATTAATGTAATAGATTTTAGAATATTCCATAAATTTCCAATAAACACAATTTCAACATAAAATAATAGATTTGCAATGTAATAGAATCTAGAATATAAAATCAATGTAATAGGTTCAATATAAAATCAATATGATAGATGTTATATTGAAAACTCAAAATTCAATCAATAAGAAATTTTAAATGTTTTATTATCAACACAATTTTTATTTCCATTATTAATATTGTATTTAAGTCTAGATGAACTAAATTTTAAATGTTTTTTTATGCTTTTCTTTTGTTCTAATTCTTGAATTGTTAGAATTTTTAGATTACATAAAATAAATCTAGTACATACATTTATCATATATCTATAAAATATATTTTATTATATTAAAATCTATAAACTCATTTTACATAAATCTATAAAATAGATTTATATAATACATTATAAAATATATTATGTAATAGATTTATATTAATACATTTCGTTATTTTTTGATTTATATAAAATATTTATATATTAAAATTTAGTTCATTTAGATTTAAATGTATGAATTGAGAATTCAAATTTAAATACATAAATTGAGAATTCATGTAAAAAATGTATTAATAATAGATTATTCTAAATTCTTGTATTAATTTAATTTATTGTATTCAACATAAAATATTAAAATGTATTAAATTGTATAACTTAAATTAGATTGAATAAAATTATTATTTTATTCAATAATCTTTCAAAAAACATATGCACAAAAAAACAAATGTTCAAATCAAATAATAAATAATAAATTTGAATAGATTATGTTTAGAATGTTTCTTATGGTTTTAAAAGCATGAGTTGGTTATATATATAATAAATATTTTATAAATTCAATATGAAACCAATGTTATTTAAAATACAATGGATAATATTGATTGAAAAATAATCATAATATGAGTGAGAAACATTTTTTTATGTCATAACTTATAAATAAGTTAAAGTTTTTTTAAATGAAAATTTAACTTTGCAAATGGAACAATTACATTATACAAAAAATAATTTATTTTGTTCATAAAATTAAATAAAACTATATAAGCTACTACTCGAATAAGTTATTATTTAAATTGAATAAATGTAATAAGAATAATTTAATATTCTCCCTCTATATATATAAGTTTATTATATGAATATTAATATGGACACATAACCAACTACATTACTTCAATTAATTTTTTTAATTTTAATAGATTTACTCAATTAAATTAATAGATTTATTGAATAAAAATCTATTTCATAGCAATAGATTTTAGAATAGTAAAATGAATGTAATAAATTTATTCAATGTAAAATTAAAGTAATAGATTCTAGAATAAAATCAATATAATAGATTCGAGAATAAAATCAATTATAATAGATTCGAGAATAAAATCAATATAATAGATTCAATATAAAATGAATCGTATGATTTTATAAATTTTATTTAATAAATTATGTTAATTATATTTTATGCAAAAATCTATGTTATAGGTTCAATATAAATTTATTAATTACAAATGTATAAATTAAATTACATATAAATTTAATGTTATAATTTATTGAATATTAAATTATTGTAATAGATTCTAAAACTTGCAATGTGCATAAATGCATAAAATAAATAAGCTTGATATTAATATATTTATTAAATACAAATATATTGTATAGTAATATTTTATGTAGTGAATGCATTAGATTTATATTAGATTTATTATGTTTTATATAATATATTTATCTATTAAAGTTAATCAAATTTATTTTATGTAATAGATTTTATTTTAATGTAATTACCAATGTGATTTGTTACATTAATAGATTTATGAAAAACTATTTTATAGATTTTACATAATAAAATATATTTTGTATGTTTTATATAAAATTTATGTGATAGTTTTATTTTATGTAGTCCAAAAATTTAGAACAATCTAAAAATTAGAACAAAAGAAAAGTATAAAACCAACAAATGGACATGAATAAGTAAGATTGCATATAATAGATTTATTCAATATAAATCTATTGCAGAGTAATAGATTTATACATAGTAAAATCAATGTAATAGATTCATTCAATATAAAATCAATGTTATTAGGGAAAAAAAGATAATCTTGGTTGAACAATAAACTATTATGATTCATAAACATTTTTGCATTTCATTGCATATTCACTTAGAAGTTAAACTTTACTTTAATGAAAAATTATCTTTGCAAAGTAACATTTTGCAATATATAAAAATTATTTTTTTTCATATAAAATAATCATTATTTCAATTAAATACATATGATAATATTAATTTAGCATTATATATATATATATATATATAAGATATTGATATTGACATATAGCAAAGTAGATTTTAATATTTGAGTTTAATATAATCTATTTATTTAATTAAATTAATAGGTATTATTTTGATGATGATGATGATGATGAAGAACATCCATTGAAACAAATTACTTAGTTTCATTTAAGATTTTATTCCTATGCTCAAAAAGCTTGGCGAGAAGCCTCTCGAGTTCACTATAATTTTGACATCGTAAAGGGATAGGAAGGTGAGTATTGCAACAAAGATTATGAAACTGAGATCGAATGTGGTTGTACGTGGGGCACTCTAAGTGGAAGTGATTTTCATCCTCGATGTTCATATTATCACATAGATGGCAAATCCTTTCCATCCATGTTGTTTTAGGAACTGCCCAACGACCCATTTCACTATGGAGCTCATGAGAGTTCATTCTAATCTTGGCTATATTAATTTTCTTATCTGATCTAGTTAAAAGAGAGAGATACTTTTGATCTTCTAGGTTGGGGTTGATGACCTCCTTATAATAGCTTAATTTTCATTTAGGTGTTAAATCTTTCTCACACCACATTTTTTCTTTGAACTTAGAAGTAACAATATTTTTAATGTTATTAATGTTTTCTAATGCAACATTCTCGCTGATGTCCCAATGGTTTAACTATGCCCTCATGTCTTTATACCAACCTTGTTTGAGCCTTAGGTGGTTTTGGCTAGAATTTAAAGCTAGCTTAGGAAGTCTATGGTCTCCTATGTTATTGAGTTTGTGCTTGTACAAGAGAAGCCTAATCATAGCTAGGCTCTCAATAAGGGAAAGACCCACTTCTATAAGGAGAATAGGATAGGGTGTATTTCTTTTAATTTTGAGGTTATACGTTAGATTTGCTCAATCTTTCTCTAGGATTCTCTAGAGATGCTGCAACCCCAAACCTCACATCCATATAAGATAGGAGTGACTAAAGTTTCAAAGAGGAACATCTTTCTATCCCACATTACGAGGTTTTCCATTTTACAATTATTTTCAATACCAAAATAAGCTTTCCACCCCCCATTAATCCTTTTATTAATGCTATAGTTCCAACTGAGCTTGTGATGAATATCAATTCCTAGCTTCTATAATAATAAAATCAATGCAATACATTCATTTAATATAAAAATAATGTAATAGATTCTAGAATATTCCATAAATTTCCAATGGTCACAATTTCAACATAAAATAATAGATTTACAATGGAATAGAATTTAGAATATAAAATCAATGTAGTAAATTGAGTATACAATGAAGATTCAATATAAAATCAATGCTATAGATTTCTTCAATATTAAGTCAATGTAATAGATTCTAGAATTTAGAATGGACATGGTATGCCTAAAAAAAGGAAGCTTACATATTAATAGAGTCATTCCATACAAATCTATTGCATAGAAATATTTTATGTATTAAATGTATTAGATTTATATTAAATGTCTTCTAATATGTCTATTAATTAATATCCATATTGATGTTTAATATTAATATCAAGCATCAATAACAATATTAATATTATAAATCAATATTAATATTAAAGATCAAAACATCAATATTTTGGTTAATGTTATTATTATTTATTATTATTATTATTATTATTTCTCGGTAAAACTAGCTAGCTTTTATATTATATGTACAGCGAAATGTTTACAGACAGTGAAGCAGGACTTCCATGGCCGCCAGTGGCGCCTTGGGTGAATTAGACTGACTCAAAAAGCTCCCACGCAGGGGTAGCATCAACAACGCTTTCATAATTCCTCTAAAAAGACCGACTGAGGCACAAAACCTTTCCAAAATGCCAAAAAACAGACCCAGACTCATTGAATTACTCATAAGCAATCCTGCCCACGCAGGGGCGGTCTTCATTGACAGACTGGGGACTGATACCAACAAGACACACTGAAACGAAACATGACCAAAATGGACTGGACACTATAAAAAACGGCAAGAGAACATACAAAATGCTAACTCGAACCACGTAACCCGCAGCAAACAAAATTCTGGACCCGAGCTGAGTGGAATTGGCAGTTGCTGGAGCGCGCGTGGGAAGGTCAATCGTCTTCAGGAGGTTTCTCCTCCACAATGGTGCACCATCCCTGACCCTCAGGGATACCCTCCCACATGGCAGCCCACTTGGCCTGTGCTGAGTCTGGAGACTTCTTCGCCGGGGGGATGGAGGGATCAGCCATGATCGCCTTCCCTAAGGTTCCCTCCCCACTTGATGGAGGCGGCAAGGGGCATGCCTGTCCAGGGCCCTCTGGGGGTGGATCCTCCGTTCCTGGAGGCGTCTCTCCTTCAATCCCTTCCCGAACTTGAGTAAAAAGCACTGAAACATGTGCATTAATTCCTGGATTGTCCCGAGATTTGCCCAGGGTGAACACCACTGAGCCAAACGCAGGGAGGGCTGGCTCCCCTTCGCTTGCACTGCCAACCTCCAGGTATTGCCCTGCTTGGAGTGGCGTGACCCCTGCCCTCCGATAGCAATAGCAGCAGCAGCAATGGTGGTGCTCCCTCTCTGCCGGTGGGCGCGAGGATGAGCCACGACCAGAACCCCTCCTGCAAGGTTGCCGGTGTCGAAGCCTTGCCATGGGCAATTCTCCTTCTCCCTTGAATGCTTTGAGCAATTCGCGAGGCCACCCAGAAGCCAGAATTCGCCGCCCGAACCTTCCAAGCACCACCACCACCTTTGAATTTTCCAAATGTACCTTTGTTTTCGCCCCCAAAGCCTCCGAATTCTCCCCCAGCGACTCTGAATTGGCCACCAGTATCTCCGAATTCGCTGCTAGCCCCTTTGAATTTTCCCCCAAAGCCTCTGAGATTGCCGCCCAGACCTCAGAGTTCGCCTCTCGAACCTCTGAGACTGCCACCCGACCTTCTGAGGAGCTCTCAAATTTCCTCTTTCGCTCAAAACAAGCACCGGTGATGGAGTGTTGAGAAGCCCAGAAGGCAGCTTGTGGTGGGGTGCGCAGCGCCCCCCAGCAGGCCTGCCTCCGCAACGAATTGCTCTGCAAACGAAACTCCTTGACACCACTGAGACGATGAACTGAAAATTGCATTGCCCTGTCTTGATATCCTTCAACATTCTTATCAACATTCCTTTGTTCGAAGCGCCCAATAACTGCTGCCATCCCTTCAATCTACTCAGCATTGAATGCTTGGAGCTTGAACCTTACAGTAATAAGCCTTTGACGGCTGAGTACCTGCAGTATTTATTGATCACGGGGCGGCACATGGTAGCCATGTGGCTCAGCCCATTGTATCGTGCTGTCACCCACAACCGGGGTTATTATTATTATTATTAAACATAGAAATTTATATAAAAATATGTTTGGCATCTATACATTAATGTGACTATTTTTACACGTACATGTTTTTATTAAACATTACACTTCATGACTTTAGCTTTATTTAGGTTAAGTGATGTTAGGATTAAAATATTTGGTATTTTTATATCATTTGGTTCATGTAGCATTAGATTATTTTATAAAAAGAAGTTTGAAATTTAAGTTTTTTAACATTAGAAAAATTGGTTTAATGTTAATATTAATATTGAAAATAAACATTGGATATTGATATTAAAAATATATTAATAGAAACATTATAACATCAATGTTAAACATAGACATTAATATAAACATAATTATAGGTTTGTTAACGTTAATAATATTGGATTATAAATATTATGTTTATAAAATTGTTGATTTTTGTTGATTGTAATAATGTTCTTATCACTTATTTGATTTTATACAATGTGTATATATGAAGTTTCTCTGTATGTGTAGATGGTAAATTATGTATGTATGATACTTTTAATTTTATTCGACATTAAATGGTTTTGTTGATATCAAAGCTTTTTCTTTTTTCTTTTTCTCTTTTTGTTTTTTTTTTTTTTGTGTTTTCATTGTTTGATCATGGATCCAACTATTTGAAGTTGTATTCCATTTGAAGTTCTTGAATTTTTCTTCCTATGGCTCCCTTATTTGTTATCATAAAGTTTAGCACTCTTTGTAAGCAATGGAAAAATGTTTTGCAAAACCCTTCTTTCTTATTACATTGCAAGAATGTCTTAATGAACGCATTGGGATTTATGGTTCCTTTCCAAAATAATGAAGACAATTATTTTGTTCTTGAATACCTTAATTAGAATGCACACATATCTCCTTTTGATTTGTGATTCATAGATTCAAGATACAGAGTAGAGCCTATTGTTGGACCAATGGTGGTTTTATCCTTACCAATAAAATTCTCCCATACACACAACTATTTTGTAATGAATCCATTTATTGATATCTTTAAAATAATAATGCCAACATGAATTGGAGATTGATGATTATTTTCATTGTTGGAAAATGTAAGAAGCATAAAATATGACTCGGTTGTTCTAAAAAATATGTATGATAGAATGAAGTTTAAATTTTATGTTTGCATTAGTCTTGATATGGTTTGGCGAAGGGTTGATGTTCCATTTGGTGGCACTTCGCCCCCTAAGAATGGAGTGTTTTATAAAAGTAAATTGTTTTGGCTCTATGTGGACAAGGAGTATGAAGATTATCTGCGATATGGGTATACAATCTACTCGTTTAATGTAATAAAAAATGAATGGGTTTTTTCATTTGCTCCAATCACTCACATACAATGTATGTTATTATCAATATTCATGAATAAGTTGATATGCCTTGTCAATTGTGGCTCCACTTTTGTATGGTAAATTTAAGAATTAGATCATTCCCAATTTGCTCATTCATGCGTTGAACGAAGAATTGACTACTTTGAGGATGATTGGGGTTTAAAATGGAAGTTGTTGGAAGAAATTTCTACATATATAAATAGAAAATGTCATGGTTATCTTCCATTTCGAATAGTCCATGGTGTGGTTCTTATGTGCAACTGCAGTGGAGTTGCTTTCCTATTACATGACATGATGACTCACCTCTATTGTTATGTACCTAGGGGGGGTAATATGGGGTACCGAGGGAGGTACCCAAGGTAATAATGTAATAATGGGATGGGCCATAGTAATAAATAAGGTGGTTAACCCATGTCATGTAAGGGACCACAAGTAGTTAATAATAATGTAATGGGCCCATGGTATTAGTTGATGGTATGAGGAAACCATGGTAATGATGCATGGTATTGTATGTATGAGGCCTATATAGAGGCTAGAGACTCCACATGGAGAGATATGAAGAGAAGTATTCTTGTATGAACAGGCATATGGCTTGTGGAGTATTCTCCTTCCTTAAGGAGTGAATGTATGGTGTTGCCCTACCATAAGGGTTTGATAAATAAGAATCATTTCTATCTA
>APFE031303816.1:55157-68560 GCA_000404065.3 Pinus taeda | reverse complement strand
GGGCCTCATTTTGGTTAGCCAGTAGTTAGTCACTTTGTAGGCAGAAGTTAGCTAGTTTGTAGTTCGATTTTAATCAGTAGATTAGCTTTGCATTTCAGCACATTTTCAAGCTTTCCCTTGTGGACAATTTTTGATGTAATTCTTCTTTTCTTGCTCAATAAAGATGAATCTAGCTTTGCACCAGCTCTAAATCTCTCTTAGGAGGCTTTATCTCTTGGGGTTGGGCCCATCTCAAGTTCCCAGTACTTCCTTTGTTTACCTTTATGTGTTTTTGCTGCATTCTTAGAATAAAATCTTCTATTTAGATTTAAATCTTGCTTTGTTATTTAGATTACTTTTGATGACTAAAAAGGATTTTTATGTTCAGATTGAGTTGATAGGTTATTAACAGGGAAGATCTTCAGAAAAAATTCCATCAAGCACCTCTGATTTCACCTCTCCCTCAGTGGGATCAGGAGCTGGGATCAAGGTGACCTTGCTGCCAAGAAAAACACAGTCTTTGCTTCGCCATGCAATCATTAGTGTTCGATTTTTATTTGCAGAATTTGGTTACATGTTCAGAGTCTTGATTGCTTAGTTTGCATAGCATTTCACATTATTTCGTTACAAATAAACTGTTGTTCATTTTCCTTGTTGTTATTTAGGTCAAATTAGGTCAAGATAGCTAGATCTTGGGTTTACATAGTCTTTGTTTGGTCAGTTTTAGAAAATTGTATGCAGATCACCTATATTACCTCTCTATCTACCTTTCCTCCATCATATAATCTGCTCCAACCCTTAATCCATGATTCCTACCCTTCATTTGCTATACTTTTCCCACCTTGCCCTAATTTCTACATCCTTGTGCATTATCGCTTCCTCCATCCTTGAACCAAATCCAATCGCTCCTTAGCCTCATGCGCCAGGTCCTGAACCCCTTAACATCATTATCCAACCTCCATTTCCACTTTCCCACCATTTTTCCTCCATCAACCCTCCAAAATCCACTTTTCGGAACATCCTGTAGAAAATTACAGAACATCCTGTAGAAATTCCAGAACATCTTGTAGAACCCCTGCAGACTTCCTGTAGAAGCTCACGAACGAGGTTTCTTGATAGCCAAACTCTGTGAAACTCTCAGGAAGGGTGCTAGGGACCCCTTTGGACCTCTTCTAACCTTCCCAACCTCCTGCAAGAATTTCCTTTCGCCAATCCACCTCTGCACAGTAAAAAACAGTTAAAAGCACATGCATAACAATCCTACAAAATCATTCAAAAATACAAAAAGATGTTTTCTTCGGATTTCATTATAAAAGGAGCTTAGAGACATGCATTTTACCTTCCTAGAAGTCAATGGCATCTCATTCAGTAGCTTGCATCTTCCTTCTTGCATCGGTAGGACTAGCTGGTAAAATTAGGGTTTGACTAGGGTTTGCATTTCCTATTCAACGTTTCAGTTTCTTTCTGCAAGAAGATTAGCTTCCTTTGAGTTAGCTTTCATCCATCGGTAAAAAGCTTCTTCTCAGAGCTCATAGAAGCTGGCTTAAGCCCGTAGAAGAATTGTGCCAGCTGACCAAGTGACAGCTGCGGCAAGAGCTAGTACTTTTGAATATAGCACCGCCGCTTCCAAGTTTGTTACGAACTACCGAGTTGATAAAATTAAAGAAGGGAGTCCCAGGAGTTGCAACATTATTGCTGCAAAACTGGGGCCCACCATCTTTTTGGTGTCGTTGCCAGGGAAGCGTCAGAGTATTGGTGATTGTTGCTTTTCTTCTATTTTCTACTACAACCTTCTGCTAAGTAGTTTATTTCATTTCCATTATGCAATTTCATTTCTGCAAAAGTAGATTAGCATTTCCCGCTTTCATAGATTAGCATTTCAATTCCGCAATTTTGATTCTGCAAGCGTAGGTTAGCATTTCAATTCTGCAAGCGTAGATTAGCATTTCAATTCCGCAATTTCAATTTCGCAAGCATAGCCTAGCATTTCATTCCTGCAATTTCATTTGAGCAAAATAGATTAGTCCTTTCCTACTTTCATTTCAATTCCGCATTTTCATTTTAGCAAGATAGTTGCAATTCAATCTATTTTAGTTTTGCAGGTACAAGAAGAAAAATACAAAAATCAACCAAAAAGATTTTTTTCATGCCTTGTAGGAGTAGAGATAAGTTAGAAAAATGATTGCACGACACTCCCACTGCTTCACACAGCCAACCTTCTCTCTTCTCCAATGGATGTGATTAAAGAACCCTTAGGTGGACTTCAAGACATATTTGAAGAACCTCTAGCGGAGAAGAAGAAGAAAACATTCCTCTGGAGCAAATGGCTATAAGCATAAATGTTGGGAGCAATACCTTGTCCAAAGACGAATTTGCAAACCAGATGGAAGATTTCAAGAGTGATATGAGGCAGTTTCTTGCCATGCAACTGGATACCTTACAAATCCAAAGGAAGCAAGAGGAAGCCAAGAGGGTTTTGGCCATGTTTTGTCCCAGGTGCACTAGAAAGCATCCTAGGAATGAATGTCCATTGTACTCCATAGAAGTGTGTTTTGTCTGTGAAGAATACCATCCTACAGATCAGTGCCCTTCCTTGCCTGGAATCAAAGCTGCATATCAAAGGGCCAAAGAGGTCACTGAACCACTCCATTTCATGAACCAAAGGAGGTCACATGGACCCATACCCTACCAGCAGGGAATGCAAAGGACATCCCATACCTATTATGACCCCTATCAAGCCACTTCCATGCCTTCTTGGGGTTCTCCTGCTCATCTTTCCTGGTCCACACCCCCTCCTTGGTCGTATCCTCCTCAATATCATGCTCAACCAGCTGCTCATTCGTTCACTTTTATGCTCAGCCACAGACTCAGTGGAATGCACCTCATCAGGGGTGGAGGCCCCAGTACAACTCTCCTCCCGCTTATTTGCCTCCACCACCTGCCACACCACAACCCCATCCACATCCATCTCAAATATACACCCCCGCTCAACTAACCATACCACCATTTCCAAACCCGTACATTGGAATAGCTCAACCCAATTACAAAGTTGAGGCATAACATGTCCAAATGACTCCTCTTGAGCTCAATGATCTTCACCATAGCTCAAGAAGAGTATTGAAAAAAAGAAATTATCTTGAAAGCATTGAAGGACCACATCCAGTAAAAGAAGATTCAAAAGAGGATAGAAAAGAACCATGGGCTGCACTTGATGAAGAAAAGACATCAGAATCAACGATCAAGAGAGTTCCCTCATGGTTACCTTCAAATCCTCCATGTACTCAGGAGAAAACTCAACAAAAAGAGGAAGATGTGAAGGCCATGATAGAAGAAGATATGGGGAATGATCCAGATTAGAAAAAGGACCAAGGATATCAGAGCTATATTGAGATATGGTTTCAGACATTCACTAAGTTGCAACAATACTCTCTTCTTCATCTATTCCTAATCCCTTCAAAGTTAAATCATTTGGTCTCTGAAATCGAGATAGCTGTCAATTCATGCATTTCAAGCCTCCACATCATTCTATCTCTAATCTCGATGTGCACATGCCTCCATTGGAAGTATTCTTATACTTGAGAATGATTTTGTTTTTCAAGTAGGGTAGGGTAGAAAAAAAAGAAAAAAAATAAGAAAAAAAAAAAAAAATGAAAAAATGAAAATAAGAGGAAAATAAAGATGTAAGGTGAAAACGTCCTTGGAGGCACCTCAAATCGACTCATTGATTGAAAACCTCCATGTGGCGGTCAATGGGTTGGAAAAAAGAGAAAAGAGAAAATAATAAGATCCCTGGGTGAAAACCTCCCTTGGAGGCGCCTAGGGTAGGCAATTAGGGTGAGAACCTCCATGAGGCGCCCTAGTTGTTTTCAAAAAAAAAAGAGAAAAAAGAAGAAAAAAGAAGAAAAAAAACAAGCCTAATCTATGTGAAAAATTGCAGGTTGCAGTGAATACTTTGTAGGAAAAGAGGGGCATGCAAAATGAGGAAAAGAGTCTATATCAGGCTCAAGGACATCCCCTCAGACACCCCCTCCATGGCCACTCACCTCTCCTAGGATTTGGTCACATTTGGGTTGAGATTGGGCCTTTTACAAAAAGTTCTGTATTTCTACAGGAAACATCCTGTAGAACCTTCAGGCAAGCCAAACTCAATTTTGGAAGGGAATCTAAAGCTTGGAATCTATTGGTTATGCCTACAAGCATCCATGTTTCCATTCCTCACCCTTTTCCATCATTTTTTCCACCTCATTGTGCTTCTTTTATAAAAACTGTGTTTTCTACAGGAAGTTCTGTGTCTTCTACATGAAGCTTACAAAAAAGCCAAATTGTTCTTCGAAGAGGACCCAAAGGCTGGGAATATGTCCATGAGGCTGGCACACATCCATGTTTCCATCCCTCACCCTTTTCCATCATTTTTTCCACCTCATTGTGCTTGTTTTCTGAAAACTGTGTTTTCTACAGGAAGTTCCTGTAGAAATTACAAGAAGCTAAAAATGGATTGCAAAAAGGTAGTTTGGCGAACATGATAGCTTCTTCAGGGGTTCATAAGTCCTCCTGCAATTTTCAAACTCGTCCTCCATCATCTCCATGCCTGCATCACAGCCCAAGCTCAGTTTTTTTTACCATTCAAAAACTTGCAGAATGCTTTGAAGAAAAAAATACATAGAACATAATTTGTTTTTTCCATAACTTGAAAACCGTGCATCCATTTAGAAAAACTGTTTTACAGGTCATTATATAGCGATGATGGAAACATGCCCGAGCAATTTCAGCTGATTTCGGTGCACAATTTCCAAGAAATTAGCCTCCATCACCTTCAAACATTTTTGCATTTTCTCCATATTTGTGCATCCATTTCAAAACCTGTTTCATGGGGAGATGCATATGGGTGATAGAAACCTACCCAAGTAGTTTCAGCCAATTCCGATGCACAGTTTTTGAGAAATTGACCTCTGTAATATTCAACCATTTTCCATTTTTCTCAAAAATCCGTTGACCACGATTTTTCTATGGGAGGTGCATCATGATGATAGGAATATATTCAACAAGTTTCAAATTGATCTGGTCTATCATTCGGGAGTAATGGCGAAAACAAGTTTCTGTCCTGTGAAAATTCAACATTACCAGCTTGAGGATGCAGATCTGAACATGGAAACGAACTCCTGTAGCATGGATCTGGCTAGAGGATACCTGCAGAAGAAAAAATAGCCATGAATCAGCCACCAAGACATCATGCAACCACAAAAACTAGTGCATGTAGCAAATGAAAGGCCATAGCACCTCACAACAACCATTCAACTCCCAGGTATGTGACTAAAACTCGTTCCTCTATTGCATGAATCTAATCTAAGCACTGCATGAACGAATGAGATGGTCGAATTCAGCCAGAAAGCTAGCTAGATTCGATTGCGCTCATCCAGGGATCACCAGTGCACGTGTATAGTCATTCACGTGAAATTTGTAAAACACAGGTAGTGGTAGACGTGTTGAACTCTAGCGCACAGGACATCAAATGATTAATAGATAGAAGAGAACATACAGTTCATAACATCACTGCAGTTCGAATAAAGACAACACACATTTTTCCACCTCATTCCCTTGGCACGAATTGCACCGTAATTCAAAATGCTCGGCTGAAGACTCACGTTAACCGTTGTTCATTTACACTTGCAAACCTCTTCGGCCGAAGTACGCATCCTCTACCACTAAATTCTGTTAAACTAATGTCCTTTGCCAAGTTTTTCAGCCTGTTCAAAATTCTCTCGCATACCAAGATCGTTCAGAGGCGTAGAGACATCCTACAGAAGTCGGCCAACGTTCTATAGGAAGACGTTCTACAGGAAATTACAGCATAACCTTCCAGAGTAGAAAAGCCTGGATTTTTCTTCGATGAATTGGGAGTCTCGGAAGAGGTAGGCTCGAAAAACACTCTTCCCTGCATGATATATTATGAAGGTGGTGAATGAACTATCTGGAGTAGGAGAATTAGAGACAAGTCTGCCTGTGAGTAAAAAACAACAGTTTTCCTGTGTTGCATGGAATTTCTCGGTTGGTTCTGCGCCAATATTCTCCTCCATAGTTCCTGTTAAAACATCTTTTTCTCGTGTAAAAAAGATAACGCACAGTGAGGGCTCACCTGTATATAAAAAATTTTGAATGTCCACGTTTGTATGTATGCTGGGAGTAAAAATTGAAGTGTTGTACCTTGACTGTCGAAACCAAATTTCTCCCTCCATACATGGACAACAGAGTTTTGGGTAGCAAAAACAGTAGAACCAGGAAAGTTGTGCGAAGTTGAAGTATAAACACCTGAGAGATCCTATCTTGAAGTTAAAAGGAGGAAACCATAAAACAGTAGTCCCTTTCTGCTCGGAGCATTGAAGCTGAGCACTCTCACCATGCCAATTGGATGACCTTTTGTGCAAAATTCAGGGTCAGGATGATGAGATAATGGAGGAATTCTTAAATTTCCCTGCGACCTAAATCAATGACACAAGCCAGAGTGAATTTCAGAGGGTTGACCCTCAAGCTTACCCCTAAACTCATTAGTTAGGTCACTGGTCTACCATTGGGGATACCCTGGGATAAAGATGAATGGAAATTCGGCCAAAAGGCCAAAAAGGAATTCTTCCTACCAGAGGAATAGTTTTCAAAGGATAAGAATGGGGTCCGGAGAGCCAGCCTATAGCCATGTTGGAGCGAGGTTAGCCTTCAGATCATGAAATATATTACCTGTGAGGGGCGGTTTTGTATTGTATACAATTATCACTTCCAGTTGCTAATCGAACTTAGGCATAAGATGGATTTAACCACAGACTAAAATTTAAGCATCCCCTACTTCCTCCTATAATCATTGGCTGAGTGTGGCACAAAACTGAAGGAAGGGACACCAGACCAGCTAGCCCATCATGGGCTTATCAAGCTTCTAGTAGAAGATGCCCTCCAGACCAATACTATCCCTCTCTCCTAGGAGATTTTTCGCAATATGTCCAAGGATGATGATATATGAATTTTGGCCGAGGAACTCACTTCCTCCAGCTGTGAGGAGAAGGAGCACACTGAGGCAGAAGAGAAATCCAAGGGTCAGGAAACCCAGGGCAAACCACCACAACAAGGACAAGAAGAGAAACAAGAGAAAGGCCAAGCTGCTGAGCCCAAAATTGTGGGTGGAATAAAAGCACAAACGCCAAGGAAGAAAAGGTTGCAAATCAGGGCAGAGAGGACTAAAAAAGTCCAAGCAAGTGAGGGCACACCCAAGGCAACCACATCAAAATTAAAAGAGAAGTCACCCCCAGCCCGGCAGGCTAAAACAATGAAAACCATTTCTACAGGAAGCCAGAAAACCATTTCTACAGGAAGACAAAAAACAGCCAACACAGGACTTTCTATAGGAAGTCTAGATACAAAGGAACAAAAAGGGAAAATCGCATGAGATTTTGGCCAGGGAGGCGTCAGCCATTCTTTCCACCATTAGCACACCTCCAAGATCAAAAAGGAAGAGAAAGAGGTAAACCTCCATGTACTTTAAAGTGAAAAAGGAGCACACGGATAAAAGTGGGCAGACCCAAACCACAGTCAAAAGAGCAAATTGTCATTAAGGACACAAAATCTAACAAAAGGAGGAGCCTCCTTCAAAGATATCCTTCAGTTATGAATGGGGAAGCCCGAAGACTTCCACCTAGAGAGAAATAATGAAAATGTTGGACACAAAGGCCTCTCTACACGATGATGAGACAGTTCTACAGGAAGCTGAGAATTCTCTAAGTAAAGGAGCACAGGCAGTGGGAAGAAGTAGGAAGAAAATCATGGTTTCATGACCAAGAAGAGGACAACACTTCAGGAGCTTGGCATGATAGGGAGGCCACCAAGGCCATCAAAGAGGAGGAGATAGATTGGTTGCTCAGAGGATGAGCAACACTTTCAGTAGGGGGGTGATGATGAGCCGCAAAAATGGATAATTATATGGGCTCATTCAACCTCCTAATTCAACTTAATCCACCATTCTCATTAGTTTATTGCATTTTTTATTATATTTATGCTAATAGAGTGAACTTGGTTAGTCATTATGCCAACAAGTCTAATGTGTGCTTTGTGTAGTCTTTTTGGTCAATTTGGAGACAAAATCAAAGGTTTAAATGAGCACTTGGTAGCCAAATTCGTGGAGAGGATTTGTAGGGGGGTGTCCCCTTCATTTATGGGCCCTTACCTCGAATTATCTACCATCAGCTCGGAGTTGAAAGGCCACCAAATCAATTATCACAAGGGCAGCAAAGCAAGTCAAGTATGACTGCTGTTAACTACAAGTTCGGGCAGTCGAGTCCCTAAAGTTTAGGAGGACTGTTGGGTTCCTCAATTTGTATAAATAGGAAGGCTTAGGTCCTGATTTTCGTTAGCCAGTAGTTAGTCACTTTGTAGGTAGAATTTAGTTAGTTTGTAGTTTGATTTTAGTCAGTAGATTAGCTTTGCATTTCAGCACATTTTCAAGCTTTCCCTTGTGGACAGTTTTTGATGTAATTCTTCTTTTCTTGCTAAATAAAGATGAATCCAGCATTGCACTAGATCTAAATATCTCTTAGCAGGATGTAGCTCTTGGTGTTGGGCCCATATCAAGTGCCCAGTACTCCTTTGTTTACTTTCATGTGTCTTTTCTGCATTCTTAGAATAAAATCTGTTATTTAGATTTAAATCTTGTTTTGTTATTTAGATTGATTTTGACGATTAAAGTAGCTTTTCATGTTAAAATTTGTTTTATAAGTCAATAATAGGGAATATATTCATAAAAAGGCCATCAAGAACCTTCGATCTCACCTCTCCCTCAGTAGAATCATGAGCTGGGACCAAGGCCACCTTGCTGCCACCAAAAACATTGTCTTTGCTTCACCATGCAATCAATAGTGTTGGATTATTAGTTGTCGAACTTGATATCATTTTTTATGGCATGCTTCAGTTTATGATTTCTTAGTTGCATAGGTATTTCACATATTTCATTTCGAATAAACTTCTTTTCATTTACTTTTGTTGTTAGGTCAGATTAGAGTGAAGTAACTAGGTCATAGCTTTTATAAGTGTTTGTTTGTTCAATTTGAAAAACCACTTGCAGAGTACCTATTATCCTTCCTTACCTACCCATACTGCATCCATCCTACCTGATTCACCTTCACTTAGAACCCTTACCTTACATTTTCCTGATTCGCTTACTTTGTCATGATTGTCATCTCCTTGTGCAACATCGTTTCATCCCTCCTTGAACAAATCTCACCATCTACACCACTCCTCAACTCCATCCTCCAAGTCTTGAACTCCCATACACCCCTATTTCACCTCCATACTCGTTCTTCCACCTTTTTCCCTCAATCCATTCTCCAAAATCCTCTTTTCGAAACATCCTATAGAAAATTACAGAACATCCAGTAGAAATTCCAGAGCATCCTGTAGAACCCTTGCAGACTTCTTGTAGAAGCTCACGAAAGCGATTTCTTGAGATATGATCATCGTGAAACTCTTAGGAAGGGAGCTAGGGATCCCTTAGGACCTATTCTAACCTTCCCAACCTCCTACAAGTATTTTCTCCCACCGATCCACCTCTGCACAGTCAAAAACAATGAAAACACATGCATGATAATTCTAACAACTTATTCAAAAATAAAAAAAGATGTTTTCTTTAGATAGAAGTAGCTTAGACACATGTATTTTACCTTTCTAAGAGTCAATGGCAATCATTTCTATAGCTTTCATCATTTTTCTTACTTCAGTAGGGCTAGTTGGTAAAATTAAGGTTTGCTAGGGTTTGCATTTCCTTTCCGCTTTTCGCTTCTTTGTGCAAGTAGAATAGCCTCCTTTGAGTTAGCTTTGATCCATCAGTTAAAAACCTTCTTCTAAGAGCTAATAGAAGTTGGCTTAAACTCCTAGCGGACTTCTGCCAGCTGACCAAGTGGCAGTTGTGGCAAGAGCTAGTACTTGTGCATACAGCACCGTCGCTTCCAAGTTTGTTATGAGCTACCGAGTTGATAAAATTAAAGAATGGAGTCCCAGGAGTTGTAGCATTATTGTTGCAATACTGGGACTCAGCACCATGGTTGAGCATAATTTTACTATTGTTTATTAAATGTTATTGTTGAGATTTTCTGTTTGAAGTGAAATAGGTAGAAATCTCTGTAGGTGACAACAATAGAAATTCAGTTCCTAGATTAGCTCCAGGTTGTTGGGAGGGAGTTACTGCCTCCTATATTTGATGTGAGGGAGTTATGAGGCTGTTAGATTCTCTATGCTATATAACAGGCAACCATTCGGATGGTTTGCTAAGTGTGTGAGAGTTTTGTGAAGAATTCTTGATGTAATCTCCAATTTGATTAATAAATTCCCGATGCCTATGTTTGGTGGACGTAGCCCAGATTGGTTGGGTGAACCACGTTAAACTCTTGTCTCTTATGTGCTTGATATTCTGCTGTGTGTGTTTATTTAATTTGACTGTGCACCTGTACCAACAATTGGTATCAGAGCATGTTGGAGGTGCCGGTGCAAAGAGGATAGCCTGGATCGTTTGCTCGATCGTTTGCTGGCAGTGCGCGTAGAGTTGTTGGTTGCTGAGTGTTGTAATACCTTCATGGAGCCGTGGAGCACGCATTGAGCACGCTGTTGACCTGGTATGTGGAGCCTGAACGCGTGTTGTGAATTCATGCTGGTGCGTAAGAATATTGCTGGTGTTTTATAAACCTGGTGCGAATTACTTACTGATGCGTGTTTTTATTATATGGCTGGTGCATTATAAATTGCTAGTGCGCATTTGAATTGAATTGAGTGGTGCGTATTGAGTTGAATGCATTTGTTAATTGCCCAAATGTAATTGCCTGTGCTGTTTTTTAATTGTCCGACTGTCATGAAACAATGAAACCTATTCTGCACCTTAATTTCCCACATAGGGTTGCTCAGTTTCTTCTCCACTGCCATAACTCCTACGTTCGGTCTGCCCTTGTTGTATAACACAGTTATCATACATCAAGCATGCAACAGGTTGTCGGTTTGCAGAGTGGAGGTCGGTTGTGTTAAGTTAATTTATGTTTGCTGAGCCAAAGATCTTTCAAGGCTTCGGGTTATTTGGCAGAGAAACACAAAGCATTGTATGGTGCACAAAATTTAATGTAGCATGTATGAGTGATGAAGTATTATCAGTTAATGTGTCAAATCATGGTCAACATTGGTTGTTAGATTACGGGGCATCAAACCACATGTGTATCCATAAAGAATGGTTTAAGGAATATAAATCAATTAATGATGGAGTTGTGTACATGGGTAATGATGTAACATGTAATATTTTTGGGATTGGAAGCATACAACTACAAATGTTTGATGGAACAACTAGAATATTAACTGATGTGAGGCATGTACCAGAGTTAAGAAAAAATTTGATTTCATTAGCAGCACTTGATTCAAATGGGTATAAAACTGTAATTCAAGGTGGAGTAATGAAAATTTACAGAGGCATTTTACTAGTTATGAAATCTAAGAAAGTAAGAAATCTATTTCAGTTAGAAGGAGGTACAGGGTCAGCTTTTGTGTCTACTGTGTCTGCACATGAAAGTAACTCCATTCACTTATGGCCTCAAATATTGGGGCATATGAGTGAGAGAGGGCTGAAAATTTTGATTGATCACAAGTTACTTCCAAATTTGAAGTTTGGAAAATTAGATTTCTGTAAGCATTGTCTGTTTGGTAAACAAAGTAAAAAGAAGTTCAAAATAGGCAAACATACTAGTAAAGGCATACTTGATTATATCCATTCAGATGTTTGGGGACCAGCCCCTACAACCTCATATGGTGGTTCGTCTTATTTTGTATCATTCATTGATGACTTTTCTAGGAAGGTTTGGGTCTATATGTTGAAAAGAAAGTCTGATGTGTTTTCAGTTTTCAAGCAGTTTAGAGCATTGGTAGAAAACAGCACTGGTAGAACAACAAAATGTTTATGAACTGACAATGGTGGTGAATTTATTGCCAAGGAGTTTGACAGCTATTGCAAGGATGCAGGGATCGAGAGACATAAGACCACGGTTTATACTCCTCAGCAAAATGGAGTTGTGGAACGCATGAACAAGACTCTTCTCGAGAGAGCAAGGAGTATGCTAAGTAACGCCGGGTTGCAAAAGAAGTTGTGGACGGAAGCGGTGACAATAGCTTGTTATGTGATAAACCAATCTTCATCGACGGCGATAGACTGCAAGATTCCGCAAGAGGTATGGAAAGGACACCCTTGTGACTATTCTAAACTAAGAGTGTTTGGTTGTGATGCATATGCTCTAGTGCCTAAACATCAGCGAACTAAGTTAGATCCAAAGTCTAAAAGGTATATCTTTGTTGGGTATGGTGTTGCAACAAAGGGATATAGATTGTGGGATCCTACTACCCGCAAAATCATCATCAACAGAGATGTAAAGTTTAATGAATCCTCTCTTGTACAGTTAGATGTAGATAGTCGATTGAAACAGTATGATGTATCTGACTTTCAGCAAATTCAGTTTGATAGCATTTCTAACAATAGTCATGATGACCATAGTTCAGATACTAGTCATGAAGAGGTTTCAGAATCAAAGCATGAACAGGGTTCAGGTTTAGATCATGAATAGGTCTCAGATATTGATCGGCAAGAAGTTCCTACAGGTGGTAGTCAGCCAATCGAAGAAGCACCAGAAACATCCTTAAGGCAGGCGACAAGAATCAAACGGCCACCGAGAAGGTATGATGATTATGTCACTTTTGTTGCATTTACTGCTAATGACAATGAACCTCTATGCTATCAGGAAGCAATAGAATGTTCGAAAAGTGAGAAGTGGAAAGCAGCCATGAAGGATGAAATGATGGCCTTGAATAAGAATGGCACATGGGATCTGGTGGAGCTTCCGAAAGGCAGGAAAACTGTAGGGTGTAAGTGGGTCTTCAAGCTGAAACGAGGTGTGAATGATACGGAAGACATGTACAAAGCGCGACTGGTTGCAAAAGGGTTTTCTCAGAAAGCCGGTATTGATTTTCATGAGATTTTTTCGCCAGTGGTTAAAATTGTTTCAATTAGAATTGTGTTAGCATTAGTGGCTTTGTTTGATTTGGAGTTGCAGCAGTTAGATGTTAAGACTACATTTCTACATGGTGATTTAGATGAGGAAATATATATGGAACAACCAGAAGGGTTTATTCAGCATCGCAATGAGAAATTTGTCTGCAGGCTCAAGAAGTCATTATATGGCCTGAAGCAGTCGCCTCGGTAGTGGTATAAGAAGTTTGATTCTTTCATGTTGAATCAGAAATATGTTAGAAGTGAATATGATCATTGTGTTTATTTTAAGCAATTTAAAAATAGCATATTCATTATCTTAGTATTGTATGTTGACGATATGCTTTTAGCAAGCAAAAGCATAGAAGAAATCAACAGGTTGAAG
>APFE031303816.1:11536-53818 GCA_000404065.3 Pinus taeda | reverse complement strand
GATAAAATAATAATAACAGGGCATCAGGCTAATTGTTGTCAAGGTGGAGATTATTGAGATTTTCTGTTTGAAGTGAAATAGGCAGAAATATCTGTAGGTGACAACAATAGAAATTCAGTTCCTAGATTAGCTCCAGGTTGTTGGGAGGGACTTAATGCCTCCTATATTTGATGTGAGGGAGTTATGAGGCTGTTAGATTCTCTATGCTATATAACAGGCAACCATTCAGATGGTTTGCTAAGTGTGTGAGAGTTTTGTAAGGAATTCTTGATGTAATCTCCAATTTGATTAATAAATTCCTGATGTCTATGTTTGGTGGACGTAGCCCAGATTGGTTGGGTGAACCACGTTGAACTCTTGTCTCTTATGTGCTTGATATTCTATTGTGTGTGTTTATTTAATTTGACTGTGCACCTGTACAAACTAGTATTGGAATATTTAATAATTAGTAATTATAAAATTAATAACATAATTATTTTAAAATTAACATTTATAATAAAAGTAATATTAATGTTGGTATTCATATTAATCAATATTAATATTAATATATAGGGATTTTGTTAAGCATCGATGGTGAATTATGAGTGAGTAGTGTATTCTGCATATCATAGATGCAGGCATAGTGCGCAGTAATTAGCCGAAGGGCCAGAACTTGAAGAAACCCCAAAACCACAGATACACTGAAGAAATAGCATAAAATATAAATAAATAGAGTAGTAGAGGAGTAAAGTATTGTCAACGAGCAACCGTTAGATCTCATAGACCAACAACCAGAATCAAATTGCAGGAAGTGGAACATCAGGATCGCATCACAATCTTTGAAAAAGGAGGAAGCGATTGCGACATGTGATATCTAGCGAAATCGAAAACTTATCAAATGAACCCTAGAACCCCATCGGGTCCGTAATACATGTTAGAGTGTTTTTTAAACAATGTAAGTGGATTATCAGATGGAGGAAGAATGGTAAGTGATATCAAAGGGTGAGCACACGATTCCACTTAGTTTTTGACACGTAGTAGCGAGCAATGTGGGGAAACTGCTTTATCGGGCGGTTAAAACTTATGCGAGTTGACAATGTGAAACCAATGTAAAGCGTTGGATCTATGGGAGGAGATCAATGGCAAAGGATAATCCGAAGGCCAATGAGTGGACTCAACCATATTTATAAATGCGGATGTATAAATTTTGAAATACGCTTATATGGTTCAGAGCGGAAATTTAATGTATTTCTTTTGTATTTCTATAAAGTGTTCTGCCAAGGACTTTTATGCAAAAGTGTTATTCAAACATTCTGATAGCCGCATATCGGAGTTAGAGGGGGATAAAGGTATGTATGTGGTATGACCACACTAACTGGCAATGAGCGATTGTGATAGGTGATTCTCGGGAATTTTCCAAAGATTGAGGATTGGAGAAGAAATGTATGATGTATGTGTAAGGATCCCATATTGTCTATTTCTGAGCTTATATTTTGTCATAATATTACCCTTTTCAACCCATAGTTGAAAGCCCTTGCTAGTGTTTTGACTCAATCATTCTAAAGGTATACAGTAACTCTTCTCATTGCTATATGTTTAATTATTCAACACATAATCATGCTGTCTTTATAATTGATCCTTAAAGTTGACTGAGTTTCTGAACAATTGTTGAAACTGCCTATAGCTCGCAGGACTATATTTTGCAGTTGCTGAAACAGCGGAAACAACACGATCTCGAAGCTGAACTAGCAAGGACAACATGCAAATATCAAGGAGACAGTTGAAATTTGCTTACCAGATTTGCAACAACAAAGGAATCTGATCGATTATTGAATAAACTGTTACATTGGTCATAACATTCATGATCTACATTACTCTAACATCATTCTGTTAACAGGATCTGATTTCCCTATTTTTGTACAAAGGGTTGAACTAGAATTTATAATGAAACTATTTTGTAATAGATGTCCCCTCTGTAAACAGGAGACATCTACATTAGAGAGGGGATCGACAGAGGATGAACAAGGATTGTAGTGGAAGGACGAGATTGAATCTTTCCTGTAATATGGTATATTGATGGATGAATAAAGTTCTGTTCTGAGTATTTTATCCTAGTTTCTGTGTCCTGGGGAATCTTGTGAGAAGGACATGGCCCACTTTCATCACAAGATTCACCCATTTCCTTTCTGTTGTGTGTTTTGTGTGATTTTTGTTCATACCTTATTCATGAGTACTGCTTCTGATGATATTTTACTTTTGCTAAGACTTCGTTTCTCTTTTAATCGATTTATGCTATTACATGAGTGCCTCACCAGTGATTAGGATTTACAGAGTGCATTGGTGAACTGGATAACAGAGGCAGGTGTTGAATATTCCTACTCTGGGGATAGGGTCCTGATCCTTTGTTATAGAACATCCATTGTTTTGTTTTGCAGATTTACTCTCTTTAATTAATTATCTGTGCTTATTCAATTCCTGCAATAGGATATAACTGTTGTAACACAAAGTAGAGGTCTAACAGAGTGTGAATTGTTTATACTACAACTTTTTAATGCTACTAAAATTGAGTACATACAGTATGTAGTCACCTTTGAAATAATCATACTTTCTCGAGTTGAAAATTTATGTGGCACTCGACTGTTTAATTAATAAGCAATTAAAGTGACCAACATTTTGGCGCCGTTGCCGGGGAAGGTGACCGAAGATTTCAAAAGAATTAACGATTTTCTCTTAGATGTACAGGATGCATGAAAGGACGCCAAAAAGCTAACCCTACAGGCAGTAGGGGCCAAGGCAGAGGAGGAAGGAAAACCTTCATCAATGATATTATCTCAAAAGGTGAAGCATCTCAGAAGTTAAGTTCTCGGAGGCCACAAACTTGGCACCCTCTCGAGAAAGATTATGAAACAGAGGGAGTGTTGGGACCGGAAAGGGCCGAAGAAATAGTAGAACAAATCGAGGAATCAGTGGAAGATATTGAGGAACCACTAGAAGATATTGAAGTTGAAGAACCAATAGAGGAAATTGAGGAACAAGTTCAAGACATTGAAAGCCCTACAAAAAGAGCTGAAGATCGAGCAAGTGAGACAGGAGAACAACCAATGGACGGAAACAATGAAGGACTTGTTGGTGGGGGACGAAGAGAAGGAGGAGGAGAAAACTCCCTTTCCACCTTGGAATTCCCTATTGGATATCTTCCTAGAGGGGAAAATCCTATGAAGAACATCCCACTCTCATCCTTACCTAATTTCCATGGTTTATCATCTGAAGACCCTGATGAATTTATGTTCGAAATTGATATACTATGTAGAAGCTTTGATTATGTCACTAATTCTGAAAAGTTAAAGTTATTTCCAGCAACATTAAAAGGAAATTCACTAAGGTGGTTTATGAGCCTCGGAAGACATGTGATCACAACATGGGATCAAATGAGAGAAAAATTCTTGGCTAAATACCAGGATTACTGCCGAACAATAGAAAGGAAGGAGGAATTATTTAAGATGGTTCAAAAGGAGGACGAGAACCTGGAGGATTTCGTGGAAATACTACAGTATAATTTGCAGCGATCTGATCATCCGAATATGAGTAAGGATATTCTTAAGTCAATATTGTTAAAAGGGGTACAACATGATTGTTTAGATATGTTGAATATTCTTGGAAAAGGAAATATATCTAAGGAATCATATGATGAGATTGTCATCCTCTGTAAGAGATGTTCAAGAGTAGCGGCAAGTAGGCCAAAATGCAAATATACTCAAGAGTCTAGAAATCAGCAAGTGGAGGAGCAATACGGGCTGAAATAGGTAACTTGAAGAATTTAAAACTGAAATATTAAGCTCTTTTGCTTTACAAATTGATACTTTGTAGGTTAAGAAGAAGCAGGCATAAGTAGAAGCTGTTTTGGCTATTTTCTACTCTAAATACAGAGAAAAGCACCCACTAAGGGAATGCCCACTGGACAACGTACCAATTTTCACTATTTGTGAAAAGAACCATGAGACTCAATAATGCTCTTATTTACCAAGAATAAAAGCAGCACTGCAGCCAACTGAAGAGGAAGTTGAAGCAGTGTACTTGCTGACGCAGAGGAGGCAATGGAAACCATGAGGACAAGGTACGAATTCTAACACGCCATTTAATCACTGGAATAATCATCCTCCTTTTCAAGCAAATTACCCACCCTTGAATCAAATGTAATACCCACCCTTGAATCAAATGAATTTCCCACCCATGTAGCAACCAAATCCTCCTTTTATTGATCCTACAATGTGGAATCCCTGGGCTCTACAGCAATCCTATTTTAATCAATGGAACCCAAATTGGACAGCTCAACAGATCCCATTTCCAAACTGATTTCCCCAGTATCAACAATCTTTCTCCTTACCATCAAATGCTCCACCGAATAATGAGACAATGAGACCCCAGCTGCCTGTGCAACCTAACCTCGACCCAAATAACAATAAAGCTCTACAGGTAATTGATATTCAAAACCAACCTGTTTTCCCTATGCAATGCAATGATATTCATTTACACTTTGGGAGAATAGTTGAACCCATTATTGATGACATTACTTCTTCTGACTCTGATAAAGAAGAAACTAGAAAAGAAAAGTCATTTCATAACAATGTTAAAATAGTTGAATCATCCTATAATAAGACTACTGAAATAACAGAGCCACCATTCCCTGAACGGCTGGCTCTTACCAAAACACTTGAGCCAACTGCTTTTAATCTCTTAAGATAATTGCAGAATTTGTATGTTAAAATTCCACTCTTACAAGCACTGAGACATGTACCAATTTATGCTAGAACTGTTAGAGATATTTGCATTAAGAAACCTGAAAGTAAAGCTAAAGATCCCCTCACAACCCATGTGATGGGTGATCTAGCTGCTCTAATGTCAGGAAAAACCCCCCCTATGAAATATGGTGATCCTGGTCATCCTACGGTCATAGTACAAGTTGGAAAACTTTTGTTTCTAGAGTTCTAGTAGATCTAGGTGTTGCAATAAACATTATGACACTTGAAACTGCACAGTTATTACAGTTAAAGAATGTAATTATGGAAACCCCAGGAATTTTAGAACTAGCTGACCACTCCAAAATTAAACCTGAAGGAGTCATTGAAGACCTGATAATTTCAGTCGAATCTTGGAACTACCCAGCTGATTTTTTTGTATTACAGACTAAAACAAAGTTGGGGGGTCATCCATTAATTTTAGAGAGACCTTGGCTGGCTACAGCAGATGCCTTCATCAGCAGTATATCAGGTTTAATGACAATTTCTAATGGATGTGAAACCAAGCAGCTTACTCTTTACCCTCATGCTACACCTATGATTAATAATGATAACTCTATATGGTTAGGTTATGAGGATGATGAGACCCAACCCATCTTGACTGTCAGAAAAGCTTTAACTTTTAAAGATTTAACCAAGGATGAATTAATTAGCAATTTTATTTCTGAACCTTCTTCAGTTAACTCTGAAATACATGATCACTTGACTACAATCTTGGAACCTCAATCTCAGAAAAACCTTAGAACTGAAAATTTATCTTAGACATCAGCTGGTATCTCCTCCAAAAGTATAACAGTAGAAATTGAGCCTCGCAAAACATTAAATATAAACCCTAACCTAACAGATGCCGAAACACAACAATTAGTGAAGCTACTCCATGAGAATAAAGAAGCATTCGCATGGAATTACACAGATATGAAGGGAATATCTCCTGAATTATGTACTCATCATATTTATATTAAAGAGGGACCTCACCAAGTCTGTCAACCCCAATGATGAATGAATCCCAATTTAAGGGAAATTGTGAAGGAAGAACTTCAAAAATTGCTGAATGTAGGATTTATGTATCCTATATCTCATAGTGAATGGGTTTCTCCATTAGTAATTGTACCTAAGAAAAATGGGAAATTGAGAGTGTGTGTAGATTATAGAGCTCTAAATAAGGCCCCTCAGAAAGATCATTTCCCTTTACCATTTATTGACGAGGTACTAGACAATTTGGCAGGTAAGAGATTCTTTTCTTTTTTGGATGGATTTAGTGGATATAATCGGATCAAGATTGCACCCCAAGATCAAGACAATACCACTTTTACTAGTCCATGGGGGACTTTTTCCTATAGAGTTCTTCCATTTGGACTACGTAATGCACCAACAACATTTCAAAGAGCTGTGATAGGGATTTTTCTGATATGCTTAATGATTCTTTAGAAATATTTATGGATGACTTTACTCCTTATGGTGTGACTTTTGAAGATGCATTAAAAAACCTTGAGAAAGTACTTAAATTATGTATAGAAGCACATCTTGCCTTAAGTACTGAAAAATGCCATATGATGATGAATCAAGGAATTGTATTGGGACACTTCATCTCATTCCTAGGAATTCAAGTTGATCTAGCTAAAGTACAGGTAATTCAGACTCTTCCTATCCCTAAAACACAAACTGATGTAAGATGTTTTTTAAGACATGTTGGATATTATAGAAGATTTATCAAAGATTTTTATAAAATAACTTCTCCTTTGTTTTTGTTACTTATGAAAAATGTTGAATTTAAGTGGACTGATGATTGTCAAAAAGCATTTAATGAACTTAAACATCAATTGTCTACAGCTCCCATTTTAAGAGGACCTGACTGGGCACTCCCCTTTCATATATCCTCTGATGCTTCAGATACTGCAATTGGAGCTATCTTGGGTCAAGAAGAAAATAATCTTCCCTATGCTATCTATTCTATTAGTAAAAATATGAACCCTGCTGAACTTAATTATACAGTTACCGAGAAAGAATTTCTAGCAGTCATTTATGCTATTAATAAGTTTTGACATTATATTACCGGTTACACTACTTTTGTTAATACTGATCACTCGGCCATTAAGTATTTAATGAATAAATCAGTTACAAATGCTCGAGTTACTAGGTGGTTATTATTACTACAAGAATTTGATATCACAATTGTAGATCGACCAGGTAAAGAAAATGTAGTTGCTGATTTCCTTTCTCGGCTAAAAACTGATGAAAACACTCCAGTAGATGATTCCTTTCCTAATGAGTATTTATTTGCAGTATTTGCTCACTCACGTTGGTATGTAGACATTGCCAACGATTTAGCTGTAGGGAAGCTACCATCACACCTATCACACAGAGAGAAAAGAAATATTGTTCATCAAAGTGCTAGGTACAACTGGATAAGCGGGTGTCTTTTTCACACAGGACTCGATCAGGAAATTCGGAGATGCATCAGAGAAGATGAAGTTTAAGATATATTGAAAGCTTGTCATGATGGCCCTTCTGGAGGGCATTTTGCTAATAAAAGAACATCACAAAAAATTCTTAGAATGGGTTATTATTGGCCCTCACTTTTTAAGGATGCAAAGAAATATGTTAGGGCCTGTGATAGCTGTCAGAGAATGGGCCAGCCTAATCATAGGGATGAAATGCCACTCAACCCCTAGGTAATACTTGAACCTTTTGAAAGATGGGCGCTAGATTTTATAGGTCCCATCAACCCTCCATCCAATCAAAGAGTTTATATACTGGTTTGCACAAATTATACGGCTAAATGGGTAGAAGCTAAGGCACTCCTCAGAGCTAATGAAGAATCAATTTTAACCTTTCTATTTGAAGAAATCTTCATTAGGTGTGGATTTCCTAAAGAGCTAGTCATAGATGGAGGACCTCCTTTTAACTCTCATGGCTTCAAGGAGACACTTCAGAAATATCACATTAAGCATAAAATGACTACACCTTATCACCCACAGGGAAATGGGTAGGTGGAAAGTACGAATAAATTCATAGAATCCATTTTAACAAAAACAGTAAAGGAAAATAGAAGGGACTGGTTTCAAAGGTTGCCTGAAGCATTATGGGCTTACAGAACTACTTGGAGGAACACTACAGGTTTTTCACCTTATGAATTTGTTTATGGTAAAAGTGCTTTTTTTCCTGTGGAATTTGAAATCAAAACCTTAAGGACTACTTTAGCTGTTAACCTTGACTTGATTGATGCACAAACAGCTAGGTTGCAGCAGCTTCAAGAATTGGATGAAAAGAGGTTGGATGCCATCCATCAAACAACCATGAAACAACAACAAAGAACCAGGTGGCATGACAAAACCATTAGGCATAAGTAGTTCCAAAAAGGTAATTGGGCTCTACTGTATGACTCCCGTTTTGAAAATTTTCAAGGTAAATTAAGAATAAGGTGGCCAGGACCTTATGAAGTAGATACTGTTTTTCCAAATGGAACAGTCAAACTCCTAATGATTGATGATTCCAGAACACCATTATTAGTGAATGGGTATTGTTTGGTCAATTTAGTGATGTCTAAATTGCAACTTTTAAATGTCAACCTGGGGCTCGTAAGCTGATGAAGTGAGGTGTACTGTATGTACTTTAGGCACTTGTTTCTTAAAGCTTTTGGTCGTTTTTAACTTTTTAAGTTTGTTTTCAAGTATATCTCTCCTACTGTGATGTGATGGAAATGAAATAAAGAAAGTGAAGTGTGTGAGATTGTGATGAGCTTTAAATGATTTCTTATAACTTAAAAGTATTCTACAAGAAAGCTTGAACAACAACTGAAATGAAATCAACTCTTAAAGGATAATAAAGGCATCAAATAAAACACTAATGACGTTGGCCCAGTATCTCTGCTGCTGCAAGAAAATGAAGATGAAATCTATGTCAAATCTAGCTAAAAATAAAAACTAAGCAATGTGAAACTGAAGTAAATCTACATAAAAGAAAGACTAGTAACAAATACTTTAACTTCTTCTTAAACTCTTGTCTTTTAATTGAATATATCATGTGAGAAACGGTTAAAAATAAGCCAAGCAATTGTGAGTTCTTGAGCAACTAAACCAAGTTGTGCTAAGTGATATTTTGGTCCTCAATGAAGATATTAAATAATGGAAAAGAAACCATCAATAGGTAAACAACTTGATGTCTAAAAGCAGAAAGCAACTATGCAAATTAAAGAAATGATAGTAAGGAGATAAAGGCTGCAAAACAAGGAAGGTCAGCAACATAGACAAGATGATCACAAGTATCACTAGTTGTGAAAAAGAAAATAAAGAAACTCTCCCGGGCACACCTAAGAAAACTGCATAACACACTGATCAGTCATGGAAAAGTGCAGAAATATAAATAAGCAGAATTCAAAATTTATATACAGCTATTGTACATGATCAAAACACAACAATCAAAGGCATTTTGTACAACTATTATGCATGAAATGAGAAAAAGAAATGCAGGAAATTAAAGAGTACTATACAGGCCTTCAGTAAATAGGGGCCCTCTGCCTACTCCAGCCAGTTCAATGATCAGTTACACGCTCAAATGGAAAACAGTCTTCTCATATATTATGTATCAAAATAGAAAGTACAGTGGGGAGTTCAAAATTACATATCATCGGCTAACTATCCAGCGTTCAAAGACGCTTTATTTATAACAGAGGAAAGCAAACTAACTTAACGAAAACTAAGCTATTCAAGCAGCTGTGTAAAAACACGTAGTCTTGTTGCATCCTCGGATTTAGGCAACGGTCGTTGTGGGCATTCAATCTGCTGTTGGATTCATGTTTCCCACTGTCTTCATGGCTGAGGAAGATGCCACCTATTCTTCACGTGCTCTAAAACAGAACATGCAGAACTGTGCCACCGCTAATGACTTCTGTTGACCGTAGTTTCCTCCTCGTTGACCACCGGTTTTTATGACCGGTTTGGGTGAGCTGGAAGGAAACACACCATGTCCTTGGTTCCACGAACTTGCCCATGTGGCTCTTCTTCCCGGAGGACACCTGGAATATATCATTTAATAAAACAGCTGCGGAATTTGGGGTTGGCTACGGAAACCGGGATCAGCTGCGGAAACCCTGTGTGAGCTGCGGAAACGCAGCACTTTGAACCAAAATTCTAAACCAACAACACAGTCATTAGCATAATTAGCAAACCATGTAAAAATTCCTAAAATACAATGATTTGAGCAATTTGATGGAGGGAATGAGTGGCAAAAGAAGGAAATGAATAGGAAAAGGAGGCTGAGAGGATGTGTAAAGAAGTGCAGGTTTGAGGCTCAACAGGTATCAACTCCGTTTGTATCAGCAACCTATTTCTAAAGAGGATTTCAAAGCCACTTGCATGACAGACATATATTATGCCTTTTTGGGGGAACCTGCTATCCCTCAATGCACTTAGTTTTTCTGTTTATGAATTTATTTATTTTAGATTATATTTCTTAACCAATAATCCCTGTCAAGGGTTGCCATGTTACAATTAACTATTTTGCAGATCTTAGCTTCGGAGGGTGGCCGACAAGAAAAATTATAATACAGGAAGGACTAAGCTTTGGCCTGGGAAACATTGCTATGCCACTTCATATCATAATTCATTCTCTCTTACATCCCTTCCGCAACATTTTTCCATCATTTCCCATTGCTGAAACACCATTTCCTGTTGCTGAAACACCATTTCCCGTTGCTGAAACACCAATTCCCTGTGCTTAAACACCAATCTTTTCCATTTTTCCTAAAGAAGCACCAATTTCCTCATTTATGTTCCCGAGAATGAACCATTACTTCGAGGGAAACATATTACTCTTCATTAAAGGAATCAGCCATTCATCTTGATAATTATGTTCCTTCATTATTACTTCCTGTGAATAATGAAAACCTTGTGTATAGAAACCCTTATACTTTACAAACCCTTTTTATAATTATGATCGATCTATTAATGACAAGATAGTACTTTTTGGCGCAACAACCAAAGGTAAATATACAAGTATGCGTGTTTAGGTGTGAATATTAAATTGTAGTTAATGAGGAGATATTGATATGACTGCCGAAATCGTCGTACCTGCAACCATATCATTCAGCCGCAGTTGGGGGGGATTACCGAAATATTGTAATCATTACATGACACACCATTACTATCATTTCTATTTCTCACGGTACTATCTAGTCACCCTGTCTATAGCTTATCATGTCATAACTTCATTTATAACATTCTACTCTGTTTTGACCTCGGCAACTCAGCTCTGCACTTTGTATTTTGTCTGAACCAGTAACTATGGGAGGAAATTCTGTTAGACATGAACCTGGCTGAACGGCATTACTGAAACTCTACTAGGAGGCATACCAAATTTTTCTACAAGCAGGATGGGTGGATTACTTCAGAAGACTTCCAGATTTTGATTCACAGCAGGTTCTGGAATTTGCATGCAATTTGAGGGAAGGTTACTCCACTATCCAAGGGGTGCGAATTCCAGCAACAGAGGAGGACATAGCGCAAGTTTCAGGAGTACCAACCAATGCTACTCATTGGTTCAATAGGAAACACCTCATTCTCAATGCATAGCAAGATTTTCTGTTACCAGGGGAGCACGTTGAATCCAAAGGCAGGGGTGTTACACTTCGATCACTACCATCGCCATGGAAAAAGGTTACAGAATTTGTTAAGCATTATTTCACCTGCGAGGGTCGTTATCAGGTAGTCTACCAACATGAATTTGTGTCATTAAATCGTTTGAGGCATGGTCGTTTAATAAATATGCCCTATTATCTGCTTGGCTGTCTAAAAAATATGGCACATTATACTGTGAACACAAGGCACCAACTCCTCTTCCTCACACACCATTGTTTGGTCCAGATCTTAATAAATAGAGGCTTTTCCCTGCAAAATCAACCTCCCCTCAATAACCCTCCTCAGCAAGCTGAGGAAAATCCTTAGTAAGTGGAAGAAAAGTCCCAGCAATCCGAGGAAAACTCCCAGCAAGCTGCCGAAAACCAGCAACCAGCAGCTAAAACACCCCAATTGAGCACTGAAAATCCACAGCAGACCCCATGCCTTAATGAAGCTGAACCATCCACTCCCATGGTCCATATCCCCACTGATGATTCGGATGACAATACCTCCATCATTATGCTTAAAAGGAAAAGGCAACAGAAACCTACAGCCCCACTAAAAAGAAGAACGACAGCCTCAATTAAGGGAGCCACTATTTCTGATAATCCCCCTACCCTGAGGAAAAATGCTCGTAAGAGAAAAACCACTTTTTTTCCTACTTCCTTACCACGGTGATGAACAAGGTCATCTATAGCAACTAAGGCCATTATCCCAAATTCCCCACCTATTATTCTAAAATCTCGTATTCCGCCTAGCCTTGAACCCTCACCTTCCTCACCCTTAGGTGCCGAAATGCAGAGCGTTCCCGATTTTGTGACATCATTTTTCTCAAAAGAGGCAGCTGCTCCACAAAAACCAACTACCAATTCATCTAAATTAGACACACAAGATGATATAGGGTATGTGGCTGACACACAAGAACCAGCCACTGACCCAACAAGTGCTACAGAAGAACCACCTGTTGGAGAAAAAAAGGAAGACAACCTACATGTGGCTGATACACAACAACCAACCATTGACCCAATAGGTGACACACAAGAACCACCTATTGTGGACGCAAATGATGAAATTGATGCCGAACAACAATTCTCTCCTCCACTGCAACCTGCAACTACAGAAGCCCCGATTACTTTAGCCTCCCTTCAGGAAGAAAATGAGTTTTTGAAATATGAAATTAAGGTTTATCAGCAAGAGTTAACAATGTCTAGGGAAGCCTAAGAAAAGGAACTCAATTTGTAGATGTTAGCTCAGGGTAGCATCTGTAGCTGAAAAGAGTGCAGAAAAGGATCAATACAGTGAATACATGTGTGGTGAATGTGGTGATCTTTATTCTTGAGCAAGTTATAAAATAGTTGAAGTTCTGTTGTTTGGAGCCAGTCTAGTACCTCCTCCTGTTATAATAAAAAAGGAAAAACCTGCTATTACACAGGAGGGTCTTCAAGGATTTTAGAAACAAAACCACCCCGACCTACCCAAGTTGTTACAGAACAGAAACTAGTACCAAAGTCTTTTACAACTATGGCTACACAGGCTGAACCTCCCTGTGTCAGCAATGCTTACACACAGACTTCCAGTTTTCAAAAACTAAGTGACACATGGATGACAGAGTATGAGCTCTCATAAGGAAAGTCTTTTGAGCAACAAAAATCATTATGGCTCAACTATGCATACAGAAATTGGGAAGTGCTTGAACAGTCTCGTGCACAACATAAGGAGAATAAGAAATTAAAAACCAGACTGTCCCTCATCTTTGACTTGGTCCAGAGGTTAAATGCTACAAGGAAACCCTCTTTTAACTATTCTTCATTTTTGAGAGAACGCTTAGTGTTCCTCCAAATAAAAGCAATCAAGTATGGAAGACCCCACCAGGTGTCTACACCGCAACAATTTATTGAGACCTTCACAAAAGCACCGAATAGTGACCAGAATATGCTGTGTGAACTCTATCTTCACAATGAGGCTATGCCTGAAGATAGAAAGCTTAGATTACTTTCTCTGGTTGGCAATGTTCAAATACGAGCCTTTATTTCCTTCTTGGCCAATCAGCTTACTTGGCAGAATGCTTTTATGTCAGCAGCACATAATGAGGAGAACTATCTTCTCTGGATCCAGGCTGAGCCACAAAATGCAGTTGTCTTTATTGCATAACATCAACGAATTCTATGACAGCCAGGGATGATTAACCATGTTAGGAAACTACAAGCAGTAGTCTTGGAAGACTGCCAATATTATGTGAAAACTAAAGGAGCTCTGGCTATAAAAGGAAATAATCTATTATGGGAACACTGTCCTAAAGAGAGACGGGAATACCACCCTTATAATCCTCTCAATCTTCAGGCAGCAATTTCACGCATACCTAATTATATTAAATGCATTAGACAGTGTGCGGAACAATGGATTGGTTACCACTTTCACTTCCCTCTCCTATGGCTACCTGGACAGCTATATAAGGCTCAATTTAAATTGACCAAAAAGGAGGAGCTAGCAGCATGGTAGAAACTTCAGAGTGTCCATGGGTTTAGAGACATGGTTAACAACACCTTCCATACTTACTGCATAAGCAATTTTCACTGTTCATCCCAGTATTCCGACTCTGATTTAGAGTAGACGTTGCATGTGAACATGCAACCCTTTCAGTTGGGGGGGATGTTAGAATCCCATATTGTCTATTTCTGACCTTATATTTTGTCATAATATAACCCTTTTCAACCCATAGTTGAAAGCCCTTGCTAGTGTTTTGACTCAATCATTCTAAAGGTATACAATAACTCTTCTCATTGGTATATGTTTAATTATTCAACACATAATCATGCAATCTTTATAATTGATCCTTGAAGTTGGCTAAGTTGCTGAACAATTGTTGAAACTGCCTAAAGCTGGCAGGACTATATTTTGCAGTTGCTGAAACAATGGAAACAACGCGAATCTCGAAGCTGAAACAACAAGGACAGCATGCAAATCTCAAGGAGACAGTTGAGATTGGCGTACCAGATTTGCAACAGCAAAGGAATCTGATCGATTATTGAATAAATTGTTACATTGGTCATAATGTTCATGATCTACATTACTGTAACAAAATTCTGTTAACGGGAACTAATTTCCCTATTTTTGTACAAAGGTTTGAACTAGAATTTATAATGAAAATCTTTTGTAATATATGTCTCCTCTATAGAGACCAGACATCTACATTAGAGAGAGGATTGATAGAGGATGAACAAGCTATAACACAAGGATTGTAGTGGAAGGACAAGATTGAATCTTTCCTGTAATATGGTATATTGACGGATGAATAAAGTTCTGTTCTGAGTATTTTATCCTAGTTTCCGTGTCTTGGGGAATCTTTTGAGAAGGACAGGGCCCACCTTAATCACAAGATTCACCCATTTCCTTTCTGTTGTGTGTTGTGTGTGATTTCTGTTCATACCTTATTCACGAGTATTGCTTCTGATGATATTTTACTTTTGCTAAGACTATGTTTCTCTTTTAATCGATTTATGTTGTTACATGAGTGCCTCACCAATGATTAGGATTTACAGAGTGCATTGGTGAACTCGATAATAGAGGCAGGTGCTGAATATTCCTACTCTGGGGATAGGGTCCTGATCCTTTGTTACAGGACAACCATTGTTTTCTTTTGCAGATTTACTCTCTTTAATTAATTATTTGTTCTTATTCAATTCCTGCAATAGAATATTACTGTTGTAACACAAAGTAGAGGTTTAACAGAGTGTGAATTGTTGATACTACAACCTTTTAATGCTATTAAAATTGAGTACATACAGTACGTAGTCAACTTTGAAATAATCAGACTTTCCCGGGATGACAATTTATGTGGCACTCGACTATTTAATTAATAAGCAATTAAAGTGACCAACAGTATGTAGCTTTATGTGCTAACAATTATAAAGGGTTTATAATGGATTGAAGCATGATGGAAGCATTTTAAGGTTAAGCACAATTATAACCAAAAGTTAAAAGAGGGTTTTGTATATGGTGTGGAATAAGGATTTAATAATGGATTAGAGGGGTTGTATGAGTCCCTATATTAAAGGGAATGAAGGTGAAGGGGTGATTAAAGTCCCAATAATGAGCATTTAGACTTTGGGTTAGTCTAATAATATGTTTCCACGTGAGAGATAATGGAAAGGGCCTTAACCATTACTATTAATGAATTTTTGACCTGGTAGGTCATATCTATTCCTGGGAAAATGGTTTATGCACGAGCATACATGTATAGTAAGGGTAAATACAGGGTAATGCTGCATCAGATATTGGACCATGGTAGATCATTAATAAAACCACATATACAACCATTGTAAAATGTGGTTTAAAGTGTTTGACCATGGTTCATTTTCATATTGAGACAATATTTCTCAAATCTTGTGATGTTGGACCACGGATATGAATTGCCATGGTTCATGATGGCTGAAAATTGTTTATTTTCATATTGATACAATATTTGTCATAATGTGACATTGGACAGAGAGACCTATCTGATTAATAAACCCAAGTGATTAATATGAAAAACCCAAGGGAATAACATTAAACCTTATGATTAATATTAAATCCTACCAACGTAAACCCTATTATTAATAAACCTAAGGGACTAATATTATAAACGAAGGGGATTATAAACTAAAGAGATTAATATTAAACCATCACATTAATTTTATAAACCATAGGTTTAATATTAAACCCTAGGAATACAAACCCTATGATTAATATTAAAACCCTAGGATCAATATTATAAACTAAAGTGATTACTAAAAGCATTGGACTAATATTAAAAACCTGAGGGATTATAAACTGAAGGGAATAACATTAGACCCAATGATTAATATTAAACCCTGGGAATATGAACCCTAAGGTTAATATTATAAACCTTAGGATTAATATTACAAAACATTAGGATTAATATTGTAAACCTAAGGGACTAATAAATACAATGGATTAATGCTAAAAAACCAAGCGAATAATATTAAACCCAAGGGTTTAATATTATAAACCCAAGGTATATAAACCCTAAGATAAATATTAAAAACCATAAAATAAACATGGTCGACTATCGTTGACAATGGTTGATTCTCATATTGACACAATCTTTGTCAATGTGATGTTCGACCATGATTGAACATGATTGATTTTCATATTGAGAAAATATTTGTCTCAATGTGATGTTGGACCATGGATGACCATGGTTTTCATAATGTAACATTGGACCAAGAGACCATCTTTGTCACAATGTGACCATGATTATTGACCATAGTTGACCATTATTAAGAATAGTTGATTTTCACATTGAGACATCTTTGTGACAATGGGAAGTTGGACCATGGTTGACCATGATTGACCATGATTGATTTTCATCTGAGACAATATTTTTCACAATGCAGCATTTGACCATGGTATACCATGATTGAAGATGGTTGACATGGATGATTTTCGTATGGAGACAATAATTCTTATAATGTGATGTTGGACCATGTTTGACCATGAATGGCCATGGTTGATGATGATTGACCATGGTTGATTATCAAATTGAGACAATCTTTATCACAATGTGACATTGGACAAAGAGACAATCTTCGTCACAATGTGAACATGATTATTGACCATGGTTTATTTTCACATTGAGACAATCTTCGTCAAAATGCAACGTTCAAACATGGTTGACCATGGTCGACAATGGTCTACCATGGTTGATTTTCATGTTGAGATATTTCTTTCACAATGTGACGTTGGACCATGGCTGACCATGATTGACAATGGCTGACTTTCATATTAACCATGGTTGAACATGATTGAACATGGTTGAGCATAATTGACCATGATTGATTTTTATATATACAATCAATGCGACAATGTGACGTTTGAATAAATATTATAAACCCTAAAATAAACATATTTTATTTTGATGGTGAGACAATCATTGAGACAATGCAACACTCAAACATGGTTCACCATGTTTGGCTATGATTTATATTATAAACCTAAGGGAATAAAATAACCCAAATTTTGATATTATAAACTCAAATTAATAATAAACCGAAGGGAGCAGTACTAAAATCCCAAGGGATTATGAACCCAAGGGAACAATATTGAGCCGAAGGGGCTAATCTTATAAATGCAATATTCGTAAACCCAAATATAAATATTACAAACACTAAAATAAACATGTTTTATTTTCAGGGGGAGACAATCTTTGTCAAAATGTGACATTCAAGCATGGGACTAATATTATAAACCCAAAATTGGTAAACCCAAATATAAATACTACAAATACTAAAATAAACATGGTTTATTTTCTAATATAAACCCAAGGGATTGATATAGTTAACCCAAAGGAATAATAAACCCAAGGGATTAACACTAAAACCTCAAGGGATTATGAACCCAAGGAATTATTATTATTAAAAAGTTGACGAACGAAGAAAACTAATAATTTGATATTATAAACCATTCGAAATTAATAAACCCAAGGGAAAAATACTTTATTAAAGACTTGCTTTCAAATCCTTCCTATCAGGGTTAAAACCCCCTCATTAATCTTTATACAACCTTCGTTAACCCTTTAGTCGCGCATATATAACCTTTTCCTCTTTAAACCTTGGTTACATATATATTTAGCGCATAAACCTTCTATTAGCGCTATTTTATTGATAAGTCATTCACAAAGGAAATATACGCTTACCACACCTTTTCCGCATTGCTACGATCTTGGCATGCTTTTCGAGATTTACCTTTTTGCTTATCGCAATTGTGATTCTTCGTGGGTTTTGTTAACAAAGACCTCTATCGCATCTGATATGCAATAATGTGATTTTGGATCTCAAAACTTATTAACTGCACCACATAACACCATTGGATAGGCTCCTTTGTATGTCGCATTACTTCTCTGCCATTGATCTTCTCTCGAAAGATCCAATGATTCACATGATTTTATGTTGACCACACACAGAGGGGTTAACCACCCGATAAAGCAGTTTCCCCACTCCAACTCTCTGCCACGCATCGTCATTTGTATGGAATCGGTTGATCAAAGCCCAAACCACTTACCATCTAGTCCTCACCCAAAATACCACCTAAGGTTATAAACCCGCCTTTTTTGTGTGTTAACTCCTGTGCTCCTTCACCGTGCAATGACCGTCGATCTATGAGATTGATGATTCTTGCTCTTTGTCATCACGCGATTAATCTATAAGATCCAATGGTTCCCGTATACTAAAACCACACTTCTTCATTCGTCCCTTTAAATTGACTTTAATTCATTCTTCATTGTTTTCTCTATGTTTTCAGTTTTTCTTCAAGGTTTCTTTCTTCAACTATTCTACTGCTCAATTCTCTCTTAGCGTTAATCCTCTGTGAATTCCCACTTCGCTTCCTCTCTAGAGCTTCATCTGATCCTTCAGCTGGATTCCAAGATCCATAATGACTCCTCTGAATCATTCTCTCCTCTGTTAGGACTTTAGCACTGGAACAAGGGGCACTAAAGGGTAAAGCTGACACTGTAAATATTTTTAAAAAGAACAAAACTCCATGTATAAGTGTTGGTACTTGAGCATTGGAACTAGGGGCACTTAAGGGTAAAACTCACATTGTAAGTGTCTCGAGATGAGTGGTCCGTGCTTATAAAAACTTTAAGTTTTTTTAATAGGCTTAACATCATCAATAGAAATATGTTTTATTTTTCAAACTAAACAATGATTAATAAAATTAATAAATTAAAAATAAAAAAAGTTAATCAAATTATAATTTTATAACATTTAAAAATAAGATAAAATAACGTAAAGGTCTTTTATTTATTAAATCATTTTACAATAACAAAATTTTCATGTGTCCTTCCTATGTTGTATAACTCAAACATGAAATGTTGAAAGAAAAAATCATGTTAATGATAGTTATTAAGTAGCCATTAATATGCATGCATTGACTAGTCAATAAGTACTTATTTTAGCAATAACGATGACTTTTACTTTTACTATGAGCACTAATATAGAAATTGTTGTCATTGTATTTTATTAAAAATAATAATAAATGAAAATGACTATTATACATTTTTAGATTGAAAATAAAAAAAGGGAAAAAATTCATAAACACAAGAAGGTTCGGAGGAAGAGATGATCTCACATAAACATTTGAATTTTACATACAATATTTATTTCATAGACTCCCTCTCTGTACAACTATACGTTCCTTGGTTTATCAAGATGTGTCATCTCACTCGATAAATTAATAGAGACTTGAGTGCTTTCTAAACCGAATTCAATTAATAAAAGATATATTGAAACCCTAAATGTTTCATAAAGTGAACCTTTAGAGAAAACCTAAAATGTTTGACAAAGAGATGGTGTCCACCATTGCTAAATAATGAATACAAGTAAAGAAACTCTTATCAATACCCAACAATTCATTTCCGGTATGAGTTGTGTAAAAACATAGACCTATATTTTTCTAATGTCAACTGGCTACTATTGTCAACCGCTGAAACTCTTTCACGAGAGGGGCACATGGTAACAGTTGACGCAAGCCTGAGAGGTGGCGACATTTTTAAAGCTTTCAGTTTTCTAGCTCTATATGAAGTTTTCTATTCTCGTCTGTAAGTGCCTCATTATATCTTCAAAAGCTCTTAGTCCACTTCCATATTCTTAAGCTTTGTCCTAAAACAAATTCATAACATTTAGTTAACCTATAACATAAATGAGTCAATAAAACTGTCAACACAATAGGATCTTCATCGGATCAAAAGTTTTCCAAACTCTAAATTTGCACAACAATTTATTTCCAAGTCATTCTTCATAGTTACAGGCCAAATTATGTAGCTATTGATTCCAAAATGGAACTTTCCATATGAATTTTGACATGAAAAATACAATGAATCAATAAAGGACTAGAGCTAATCTTGCTTGTCTATTGTGGAACCACACCTCAACTTGTTGATGGTGGAGATTCAACTATAAGGCCAATGTATACTTTTCCTTCTGCAAAAGAAGAAGAATCTACATCAGCCAAAAGCATGACGAAACACAAACGATAGAGCAGTAACTTGTAAGTGAATACTATGTATAGAAACTTACAGGTTCGGGAAACCTATTCTTTCTGAAGCTTTCTTCCAAAACAACACATTGTTCTCTGGACAGTCTAAGATTCTTCCTGAAATAGCCCTCCTCTTCTACATTTTTGACAACCCTCGACCAAATTCTATCATTCTCCAACTCCTCGCCATCATCCCGTCTTCGCTTGATCTCTGCATAGCCATTCCCAAGGATAATTGCCTTGGAATCCACATTATTGTTGGGCAATGACACATCAATGTTTCGTGCATGGAGGAGGCCAATTGAAACAGTAAGTGATGGCTATATGAAATTGAAACTGTCAGTGATTTCCATGCAAAATCAATGTCTTACATCCCTCTAGCCACGTTTTGTATATGAGAATTGAGACGGTGAGTGATGTGTAGGTGAAATTGAAATTGTTGGTGTTCCTAAGGTAATTGAAACAAATGGTGATGGAAATTCATACGTTTCACAACCATTTTTAATCTTTCCACTTTGTCTTAATCATAATAGGTGGTGATTAACAAATGGTATGGTAAAATTTTAATCATTCTTTGTAATTTAAGTATGCTTCAAACATGTGATTTAGACATGCAAGTAAGTTAGTGGTGTGAATTCTATCCATTGATATAGTGGCAACCATGAGAATATACTTCCATATTTCAATCTAGGCCATTCAATAAAAAAAATTAATTAAGAAAATGATTAAAGTGCCCAACTCCAATAGGCGGGATGCCTATCCACATAACAACATTGGTACTAAGACGTCCTGAAAATATATGTAGTTTTAGCACATGGAAAATCACATTGCCATTTGCACAATTCTATAAGTTTGGAAAATTACATTGGTGCATCAAGTATCATTAATATACATGAAATACCAATGTGTCATAAGTGTTGGAGATTTCAATAACAAATTGAAATTTATGCGTTGGAATATATAGGTTTCATTGGAGTTTTCTAATATACAAAATTGGACGGCTGCACAAGCTATTGTGCAACTTATTTCTACACCATTGCATAAAGATATAGAGTTTTACAGTTCTGAGCTTGATTCCTCATAACTAAGAGACATGAACTTGGAAACATCTTACTCTAGAAGCTATCTTTATTTTTTTCAGACAACTTCTGAGGGATTTCCACCCTCATGGCTTTTGATCGCTTTTCTGCATTGATGATGGAACATGCATTTTGATTGAAGGAGTCTTATTCACACAGAATGCTAGCCTTGATTATTTGCATAGTGGCAGATCATGGTTTTATGGATAATCTCCAAGAGAAAATTTAAAGAAGGAACTAATTCACAAGTTATATGGTTGGGATGCTACTCACAGTCAACAAATTAGAGCTTTACCTCCTCGCCTCTCAAACCATAAAGACCTTCAAAAACATTGGATACTATAGCTATATATTCTCATCGATCTGGTATGCAAAACAGTAAATATTATTTTCTGAATGAATACTAGCAAGAACGTGACCTTTACCATCCATGTTAGAGCTCAAGGGATTTGTAGGTAATTGAAAACTGATACTCTCACTTTTGTAAGGGAACAACTATGGTAGTGCAGTTCCTACTAGAGGAACCCATTATATCGTGTTGACAATATTTCTCACCTAGATACTTCAAAATGAGTTCTTCATATTATAAGTGCAATACTTTGGCATTATTATCGATGGAATTCTTATATGCATTACCCTTGGCATTATTATCGTTGGAATTATCATATTTTGTATCATCGTTAGTGGTGTTCTCATATGTTGTATCATTCACATTATTATGGTTGGAGTTATGATATGTTGTATTATCGATGGTGCTCTCATATGCAGTCTGCTTGACGTTCTCATGTGTTGCATCATCATTGGCATTATTATTATCGATGAATTTATTATTGATGTTTGTTTTTGTCTTATTTTTTGGCTGGATTTGTGGCATCGGAAAGGGAACTAACTGATTTTTTTGAATAAGCATCGGAACCCACTCTAACAGTTGGGTCAATGGAATACATATTTATTTTGGATTGTGGATATGATATTATGGAACTACTTTGGAATGCATTGAAATGAGCTGTATTAATAATTTTTTTAGATGTGTTGTTGGATGAGTTGGAACAACCATGAGTTGGAAAAAACATGCCTTTGATGCAAGTGTGTTAACATATATAATGGTCTCATATATATTGCCTTGAAACTACATGTGTTGTCTTAGAAAATTATCTTTGGATGGTATATTATAGTTGAATGATATAGTATTATCATTTGTTGTTATTGTATTGTTAGATGTATATTTGTCATTGAAGTATGTTGAGGCTGAGTGTGAGTGTGGTATTACTATTGATACTATTCTCCACAAGTGTGAGAGAACAAAGTATTATTGAACTTTTATTTTATGCTCCTGACCATTGTGACTTTTCTAAGATTTTATTGTGAAATAAAGGAGTTTAGATTTTAGTAGAGAAAAGTTATGCAACTGGAAATTACATAATAAGTAGCGAGTAGTATGGAAATCCCACTCAAAACCAAATGTTGTGTGCATCAGGAAGTATGGTAGTCACACATCTATGTAGATGTTTTTTTAAGCCTAGCTCACACAAAGGTAGGTGACCAAAAGGTAGGTGACTTGAAGGCAATTGATATTATATGTTGTCAAATCAATGTCAAATTGAAGTAATGAACAACCTCTCTTCATTTCAGTGCAGGTTATTTATCTGTTACATGTGCGAGGCCTACAAATTAAGCTGAGCCCATGGTTGAGGTTCTTGAAATATAGATTTCATAATATATGAGTTTAGTTGAGGTTGTCGCATTAATTATTTACTTATCTAGTTGTGTATGTGGATTGTATATTGATTCCAAGATTTATTGTATATGGCCTTCTCGTATATGGATTAAAATATTATATTTATGTTGGAGTTATTCTATTGACATTAGGGTTTTATGCCCTAGTATCATCCTTGATTGTGTTCTACATCAACCAAGCCATTTAGTACACCGATTTTAGTTTAATGCATATTGCTTGAGTTGTGTTACATAGTGCTACAATGCTATTATATTATGAAGAGCCTATAGAAGACGATCAAACATCAGAAAATCAACAAATTGTGAAAAAATAAAACAAAATGGTGGCCCTTCCCTCTCCTCCCCGTGTTCATGTTCATTCTTCTCTTAAATGAGAAAAAAAAATGGAAGCTTTTAGGATGCATTTGGTTGTCCATATGTCACTATTGTGGCCTGTTCCCTTATTCTCTCTTGTTCAAAAGTAGATTTCTCCCATGGGTGAAGGAATGTGTTGATGGATTATGAGGATACTAAATTTATGAATGATGATGTTTATGAAGTCATCAAGGGAAAATTCCACTCAGATACAGAGGTTCGGGAGGAAGGACTCACGAAATTTGTTATAGAGGAAAACTTGGAAGTGGAATTGAGGTTTGATGGTCTTGATGAAGCACACATTCTACTTGGTGAAAGTGGCCAGTACGAGGATCATTGGGATTCAGGCTTCCATAGGAAGGATAATTCTTTTGAGCTTCTGAAAACTTTGCACAATATACGTTTTAGTTCAAATGGTGAAAATACATAAAAATCAAGCAGCCTTTTAAGACCTATAAATGTATGGTTAGAAGAAAAATCTCCAAAATCTTTGCAAGTGCTTCTAAAATATATTTGAAAAGATGAAATTAATGTTACCACTGAAGGAAATTATTTTGGACCAAACATTGGTGAGTTGATAAGAAACTCAGACAATTAGGCATATATTAATATGTGCAGTATTTCAAAGGGCTCAAAGAGAGAGTCATTACCTTATATATTTCCATATATTTAGGGACATGACTTAGAGAATATGGGTAAGAAGAATCAACCAACATCAAAATAGTCAGGGATGGATTTGAGAAAAAAACACAAAAGATCTACCAATTTGGTTAAATTGTTCTGAGTAATGTCGTCCCTTGTCTATTGTCAATTCCTCCTAAGTTGTGGATTGTAAGCTTGGACAAAAAATAATATTCCTATGCTTGGTGCCTATTCTGAAGTGAATAATTTCAAACAATGTACTCATAACCTTGCGCCAAATGAAGATTTAACAAAAGCAAACACTGAAAGCAAGAATGGTGGAAATGAAGATTTTAGATTAAAAATTGAAGGAGAATATAATGTCGAGCATGAAGAGCTTTTGATCTTTGTGTGGGAACAAGAGATAGAAGGGTTGGGTTGCAACAACTTTTTAGAGTCTCAGGGTAGAAGAGAAGGGAAAACATGAAAGCTTCAAAGCACATATATAATGCCATCCTAAAAGGAGAGATTTTTATTATCTTGTTCAATCTCAGAATTATGTTCATATAATTACGATTTGGGTCAACAAGTAAGCTACAAGAGTTAATTTTGTTGCACCGAAGAATTTGAGAGTTTATCACTTCACCATTACCAAGGAGAACACTCATATACAAATCGATTTGATTTTATTTGTTTTCTAGGGGTAATATCTATGAGAAAATGAGAAAAGGCAACTTGGATCACTTGTTAGTGCTTCTTGCTTTCAACTACTAAGTGACCTTGAAAGAATATAATATACAAATTCCCTTAACATTGATGTGAATGGGGGAGGTAAGCTAAGTTAAGGAAGTCTATTGCCATCAATGCTAAAGGGGGAGATTGATGGCATTGTTTTCATTGATGGCAAAGGAGCACCAAAATAGTAGCAAGGCGAGGAGCAAAGATAAGGTATGCAGCAAAAAGGAAAGGAGAAATGACAAGTTATGCAGAAGAAAGGCAGGAGAAGCAACAAGGTATGCCACAACAATGAAGGAGTAACAATAAGGTGGAGAAGGGAGAAGAGAAACAACAAAAACAAGAAAAGAACATGCAAGGTATTGAAAAAGGAATGATGTTTGCAACAAGACATATTTGATATGCAGGAGAGATGTTAATTTTGGAATCAACATGTTAATCTTGGAATGAACATTTATAGATGAACCAATGCACAATATTGAAATAAAGACTCACATGTACAAATTTATATTAGTAGTAAATCAATATAAAAAAGTGACAAGGAAAAGCAAAAAAACTCAATTAAATGTATTTTTATCATAAATAAATTACTTTTAAATTTATAAGGACACCACATCTTGATTTATGTTGGTTCTTGAAAAGTGGAAATTGACAGTTGTATGAGCAATAATTTCTACAACCCTCCACAAGGAACATACTTATATTGATCAAAGGATCTATGAATACCTAGAATCTTCATACTTATGGAAAGAAAAGCAATGAAAGGATAAAATTTGAGCATGCATACCTAGAGTGGAAGACATCCATAAAACTAAAGAAGCACTAATGGTGGCAACAAACATTGTAGCAGAAACTTCCAATCATTGATACATGATCTATTACCCAATGCGGTGAAAAACTCTAATACTTGACCCTGATTCTCCACAGTAATCAAAGGTGTTATGTCTTTTGCAGCCCTCCACACAACATACTTAATGTTATCACAATTTCTAAAGGAGTGGAGCCTTCTAATATGCTTTTGATGTGAGCAGGATATCATGGAAAGTTCAAACGATTAGGTGGTGTGTCTCCCGTCAAGATCAAGATGGTTGTGTCAAATTCAAATCCACTTGCCATTAATATGTGTCACATCTTCATATTTCCATAACCCTCCATCAATAAGGTTTGCATTACGGTCTATGAAATTCTATGCATCACACCTTTGTATTTTCGTAACCCTCCACCCATAATGCTGGCATCATGGTGACAACAGGCGGCGAACGTGGGAGTGAGGAGGAGAAGAGGGGAGGAGGGCATCATCACATCTTTGTATTTCCATAACCCTCCACCCATAATTTTGTATTTCCATAACCTCAACCCATAATGTTGGCATCATGGGATTGTGGTGGTGGTGGTAGAAGTGGTGGCATCGGTGGTTGCAGCTGCCCTATACTCTTAATGTTGGTATTACAGTCTATGATGATGATGATCATCATCATCACCATCATCCTCATTGGAGGAAAGAGAATGATGGGAACACATCCCCATCATCCCATGGAAGTTTCTATTATAGGGAAAGAGCTAAGGCAAGCTCTCATTGCCCTACTTACAATAGATATGGAAAGGGAACGCATAACTAGTCTTGTCATTCGAATGTTCATTTCAATTATAATCATGTTGTTAATGATGAATGTAAAACATGGCATCGAAAAGCATGTGCCTTTTGTTAATTACATAACCATACATTTTCTAAGTTTTGGAAAATAATAGAAGCACACAAAATGAGGAGGCATGAACGACCCTCTCAACAGCATGTAAAGAAACATGTTAAGAAGATTTGGACGAAGAAGATGTATTGCAGTCATTGCATCAGAGGTGGCCATCAGAGAGCAATTGGTTGGAGGCTCCATATAGAGTAGCACCTTAAAGACAAAGTGTCGATGCATGAACAAGATGAAACAGTTGTTCGACCAGCGAATGCACCATGAGTGGGTGACCCATTCGCATCGATAAGTGAAAAATGGTTTCTAGATATGTTGGCTTTTCATGGACGTGCTTTTGTAAATCATTTGTTGCATTTTAAAATGTAAAATTGATTATGTGTTTTCCATCACTTGTTAAGAAACAATGATTTCTGGTCTCATTTTGTATTGCATGATAAACTATGAAAGTGGTGTCGTGTTCTTGAAGAACAAAGGTGAAGGAGATGGACGCGAGACCTTTTCAGGACACTTGTAATGTAGACAAGGTATAGAGAAGTTGTCGATTATTTTTCATGCTTTTGGAGGACCATAATATCCTCAGTGGGGAGCATTGATCCAGGTGGCTCCAAAGACACACACAAGACAAATAGGGCTTATGGAAGCTCAAAAATCAAACCGGTCAGAATTCTTTCGAACTAGGACCAAAGCATATATATTCTCGTCTTGATCACAATGGTGTGAACAGTTCATCAAAATGAGCTTGTATGAGGTAGAATGAGCTAGTCAAATTTTTGGTCAAAATTGGGCTATGGGCCAACTCTAAGTGTCCTACAATTTAACCGACCCTAGGGCATGAAACCTAGGTCCTAAAAGAGGGCAAATTTGTTGGATCGTTAATTTGTCTAATATCCCTTACATTAGATAAAATTGAAAAATGTTTGTTAATATATAAACATAAAAATTAAAATAAAAAGATTAATTTGGGTGGTAGGCCATGACTCTCGCCACCCCTGTCGGACCAAAACCATATTATAACAAAATTTTAATTATGGGGTCGACGGGGCATGATCCCCGTCAGCCCTCCATCAACCACCTCATAGCACATATAAAAATAATTATGGGCAGTGGGTAGGCCACATCTAGTGGATCTGGCGCACGCCCCACTCCCATTATATACATATGCCATATATGGATTTGGACCGCCGGGAATCGAACATGCCTAGCCACGTGGCAAGCTTGCACCACGAGTGACCCAACCAAACAACAACACGCGTTTAATATGCAACCAAAAAAGTGTGCCACCAATCATGCCTTTCCCAGAAATGAAACAGGACCCATTCGAATGTGCAACGGAGGTTTAGGGGCAGGCTCCCCAATGCAGACCCGACCCGCAGAAATGTTAAATACAGTTTTTCAAAAAAAAAAACCAATTGATTGTCAATATGCAGGGATTGGGGTTTGACCACCCAACCTCCTCATCATAACTTGACCCTTAATACCAATCTTCCTACAATAGAATTCATTGTTAAATCCACCCCAAAGTTTGTATATAAACCAAATTCAGTAGTGCACCTAGAGGGAGGAAGGAAGAACATGGAATGGTTTTCGAGACACTGATTTTTTTAATTGTTTTGCAGGTTTAACCATGATTCTGGAAAAATCACAGCGAAACAATGATTGAGCGAAATTCTCAGGAGGGCACAATTTTGCCATTTTCCAAATTGGACAAAATTTATGTTGATCTTACACCTCTCGGCGACACGAACCCAATGGCACAGTCAATTTCTCGATCTCAGAAATAGATATTCAGATGACCCGGAGGAGGGAATATTTGAGGAACCTAAGGGGAATCTCCAAGGTTCCTTAAGCCCCAGATTTTCACTTTCTTAGAATTCAAAAATTTGATAATTAATTTTACGTTATTCGATGCCCAAAAATTAATGTTTCATTTAGACTTTCCATTTGAGCATTTCATTTTTCGAGCACTTTTCAAAGTGGAGTGTAGGTGTCAGCATTCATGTGTAACTAGCCATTTCCATGAGATTCAATGCCACGAGATTCATGGTATGACCATCTTCAACAGTTTGACATCCTTTTCTTAATATGGCTCCACTATCTGAGATATATGCAATGTGCTAATGTACTTCTTTTTGCTATGAGATCCATTGTGCTGCACAGATCCCTATTTGATGTTTCATGTGGGATCTTGTTTCCTTACTTGTTTCATGATTCCTGCTTGATGTGACACAAAATAATCAGTGGGATGTAGTTGTTGCATTGATTCGTCATGTTTTGTTTGATATCTCTTTGTTGTTATTTTCATGGGATACTCATGTGTTGCCATGTATGTTTGCATTGAGATCCCTTTTATGCCATGTTGGTGGGATGATCATTATCATCATGCATGAGCTTAGGTCATACTGATAGGAGTCCTTTTTGAATGAGAGTTCGTGCAGCGGAACATATCTTGGAGCCACTCCTGCGTGAGGGCATTTTCGTTGTATGATAGTGATGCCACCACCTATGTACATGATCACTATTGAAAACACTTAATGCAATAGCCTACACCATATTCACACTAGGGCCCGAAGACGTAGTCCCTCCTAGACGAACTCCATTATCAACATCTTGTGATTTAAGTTATTGATTCTTATTATGTTATTTCTTCTTTATGGCACACATTTATGTTCCTTTATGCTATTTTAAATTAAATTCTAATCATATCATGAAAGCAAAAGATCTTGGCTAAGTTCGTACGCTGAGTTAATTTGTATCGCTTCATGACTTGGCTGCTTGCAACTTCGAGATGATGAGATTTGGTTGAGGAATGTTCAAGTGAGTGAGGATTTAAGCAGGGAGATCTTGTCTCCTAGAATCCCTCTTGCTTGTCTCCATTCGAGTTCTTGCACTTTAATTAACCAAAATTTTCTCCAAAACCTGCAAACAATGCACATTGAACCACTAGACATGACATCACATATTTACTCTCCTCATTAAGTACAACATAATTAAAACATGTAAATATTGACGCGAAAATATGATTTTAGTAAGTTGGAGGTGCATTAAGGTTGATATAATTTACATATTTATGAGGCTCATCATCATTCCCCCACTGAAAATGTTTATCATCCTCTGAGCAGCTCAATCTATGTCCATGTCTTTCATTGCTTTGGTGGGCTCCCTGACATTCCAAGCTTCTACTGTAGTCTCCTCCTCTTGTGGATAAAACCCTGCATTCCTCTGTATCTCCTCCCACTACTTTCTTTCTTATTCTTCCTTTCTCCCCTTTAGCATACCTAAATAAATGGTGGGTCGAGTTTCAATCCAATCCAGTTGACTTTGAGTCTCTATAATGTTTGCTTATACATTGGGACTCTTTCTAGTGCATCCCTCATTCTATGAGGACAATGATATTCTTTGATATTTAGGTTGTAGGGTAAGGTGTTCCATCTACTTTGGCAGGCTTGCTAGCTCTCAACTCCTACAGATCTTAACATGTCTTCAAAATGAGTGACTACTTGTTATTTTACATCAAGGTATCATGGTGCAAACTTGGGATCATTTACAATGAGGTTGTGAGTGTTGATGACAACTTTTGAGCTAGATTGTTCTCCTCCGATGAAAAGGGGTTATGCTTCTTCTCTTGCCAATGCCCTTTTCATTTCGTTAGTTGTGGCTTCGTCATGACTCCTCGAGGATGCCAAGGCCATTAGTTGTAAGTCCCCTAACTTTGGATTGGGGTCCCACACATTTAAATCTATGAGAGCTAAATTGTGTAGGTAGAACTCATATATATTTGCTCTATCCTCGAGGGTGCTTTGATCATAGAGGTCAATGAACTGCATGTAATCTTGAAAAGGAAATTCCTCTTTGTGCTAGGGATTTATTTGGAACTGCAACAATTGTTCTTTGAGGTATAAGTCATATGACTTTGCTGGCATCTTGCATTGATTTGCCTCCATGGGTAAAATTGCCATAGTTTCCAACTGAAATTCCTTTTCATATAGCTTCTTTCTTCGCCATGTGTTCTGAGCCTCTGATTGAGATTTCTTCATTGTTTCCCTATCTTTTATGCTTCTGAGTTATCTCCCCATTTCTTGCAACTTCTCTTCCATATGGCCTACATCCTCCACCCATTTTGATTTTGTAATTTTCATCCACTAACGTGTCCTTGCTCTCTCTTTTTCAAGTTCAAAGAATAGAGAAATGGAAAATTTTTGTGGTATCACCCTACCTCCTTCAATTAATCTGTAGTAGGAGGTGATGTTTGGCTGTGGGCTAGGATCCTTCAACTCCTGGGCATCTTCCTCTATTTTTTATTAAGTAACTCCTGCCTCTTTTCCTTCCCTTAGCCCTTTCAGCTTTTCCTGATCCTTTTTTTGTGTTTCATGTAGCTTTGATCGGGTTTCCTATAGGACCATTTCTAGTTCTTGTAGTTCTGTTTGTGCTTCCTATAGGAGACCCTTCCCTTTTGTTGAGGCCAACCTTGTGATAGGTCTCCTAACATAGGTGATTGGTGACTTAGGAGAAGTTAAGAATTCCCTATAATTTCTACGTGTCCAGTTAAAGAAATTGGGAAAAAAATATTGATCGGTTATTATAAAAATTGTCTTTCTTTTTTAAATATAAAAATTTAACTTAAACTTAGACTTTGACGAGTGATTTTAATATTTTAAAATTTTTTTGAAACGTAATTTTTTTTAACTCTTTCGGAAAGCCAAGGGAGGTGGACAAGTTCAATTTTGAAACCTGATTCTAATAATGATAATGAGTTTAATGAAATATCTCTCTTAACTTATTTTAATATATTTTAAAAGAATAAAGGATTAGGTAAAATCTCACTGTCATAGTTGTCTAGTTAATTAAGTGTTGGACTCCAAAAGTTCCATTATTTGATTTAGGATTTGAGTAGTGGAAATAAGAAATTCTACTCATGAGATACAACTTTACTAAGCTTATCGGGCATCTTGCTGGAAGCTTACTGTTTATTTATTTTTCACGTTATTGAGTTTGTAGTTGAATTTAGTATTTCTTTCTACGACTTAAGCATTAAGAAGGTGTTAGGGTTAATTGTTACATTAATGATATAACGAGATGATAAGAGAGGATAAGACCTTGTCTTTGTTGGAATTTAATTCCAACTGCAACATAGTAACAACTAGACAAAAATCTGATTTCCGTAGATATTTCAGGTTGTTCGATGCCGCAAAGTCACTCCTCATATTTTGCACATTAATGTGCATTAAATTCACATAACTTAATTCCCCTACAACCGCCGACTTATTTTCTTGAGAAAGGCATCATCTCTTGCTGCATTCAATAAGCAGATAAGCGTTAGAAAATATTTTGATTATTTTACTGTTTAAACTCAGATACATTTTTTTTCTCTAAATGTAATGAACAATAGTTCTTTTTTTTAAGAGAAAAAAAGGTTAGACGAACAATAGTGAGTCTCTTCTGTAAATGCACAGCAGTACTGAACTTGCAATTTTCTGAGATAATGAAAATTGGTTTCTGGAACTGAAGTGTTCCTGTTGTTATCCCTCTGTCAAGAGGAAGACAAATTTGTATCAGCTTGTTTACTGCTTATGAATACAAGTTAATTTTGCGTTGCTGTTACACCAAGTGTCAAAAGACATTGTTGTTACACCGTAAGTGACTTGATGTCAACCGTTGCATGTTGTTGTTACACCGTAAGTCAAAAAGTGACTTGACGTCAAAAACACGTTGCTGTTACACCATAAGTCAAAAAGTGACTTGACGTGAAAACACGTTGCTGCAACACCAAGATCAACAACTAACAAAATTACGTTGCTGCAACACCAAGAACAACAACTGACGAAACTATGTTGCTGTTACACCAGTTTCGCATTGTTGTAACACCGTATTCTGCAAACGTTTTTTATTATTTCTGCTATGCAATTATCAGTTTTTTTTTTGAATTATCAGAAATAGTAATAGCATTGCTGCAACACGAACTACGTTGCTGCAACACCAAACTGCTTTGCTGAAACATCATTTCCAGCAAGCGATTTTCTGTTTTTTCAGAGCTAAAAACAGAGTGTAAAAACAGAGCATTTTTTTTGTCTGTCTATTATGGAATTTACAGAAAATTCTAACATGGTATCAGAGCTGGTCTAGGCACTTAGTGAGTCAAAAACAGAGTTTGTTTTTCAGTGTAGGAGCTGTAAGAAGCTTATTGAGCAGATTTTTTCTAGCAAAGAAAGTTTTTGCATGTTTTTAATTTTACAGTCAGAGTCTCTTCTTTACCTATACAGAGTTAAGATGGCAGATGCTGGAACAGGTTTGACAAATTCCCAACTACCACAGTTTAATGGGAAAAATCATAGTTATTGGTCCATAACAATGAAAGCATTGTTTGCTTCTCAAGGAATATGGGAGCTGGTTGAAACTGGCTATGTTGAACCTGCAGATGCGACAACATTGGCTGCTTTGACAGTAGCAGAAAGAGACCAGTTGAAGAGCGACAGGAAGAAGGATGCCAAAGCCCTCTTTTTCCTCTTCCAATCAGTACATGATATTGTTTTTCCACGGATTGCAGCAGCAACAAAATCCAAAGAGGCATGGGATATTCTGAAAACTGCCTATCAAGACATGGAGAAGGTGAAGACTACAAAATTGCAAATGTTGAGGAGAGACTTTGAAACACTCAGCATGAAGGAATCTGATACAATAGATTCATTCTTCACTCAGGTTATTCGCTTAATAACCCAGATAAGATCTCATGGTGAAATTTTTGAAGAAAAAAAGATCATAGAGAAGATCTTAAGATGTTTCCCCTCATGGTTTGAAGCTGTTGTGGTAGCAATAGAAAAAAAAAAAGATCTCTCACAGTTCAGGGTAAATGAACTGAGTGCTTCTCTTATGTCTCATGAACACAGACTGAGTAGAGGAACAGATTCCTCTTTTGAGCAAGCATTCAAGACTCAGATGTCTTTCAGCCAAAGAAAAGGTCGAGGTAGAGTAAATAACATAGGTCGTGGAAGAAGCCAAAACAGAGGCAGATATTATCTTGCAAGCACAAGCAGAAGGAGCTGCAATCAGAACCAAGATGAAGGTTCAAGCAAACAGCAAGCTCATGGACAAAGGTATGACAAATCCCAAGTCCATTGTCATTATTGTAAGAAATATTGGCACTACACCAATGAATGTAAAAAAAAACAAAATGACATGAATAGTAGACAGAATGCTAATTTTGCAAATGAAGAAAATAAGAATCCAAAGAATGTGTTGTTAACATGTAACATTGCACAAGACAAACAAGAAGATTTTTGGTTCTTAGACTCAGGTTGTAGTAATCACATGACTCGCAATATTAAGATGTTTTCCAATCTAGATGAAGATGTGAAATCTGAGGTAACAACAGGAACTGATAGTAAAATATCTGTCAAGGGTAAGGGCAGAGTCAGTATCCAAGCAAGAAATGGAGAACAAATGATTGTGCCAGAGGTATACTATGTACCTGGTTTGAAATGTAACCTTTTGATCATTGGACAACTCATTGACAAAGGTTACAACATGTTCTTCAAAGATGATACGTGTACAATCAGAGATATACCTCCAAGTAAGAAGATCATTGCAGAGATGCAGATGACCAACAATAGAATGTTTCCTCTCAAACTCAGGGCAGATTTGAAGGAAGGAAGAACTATTGCAGCTGTAACACAAGAAGTCTTTCAGGAACAAGTGAAAGATGAGAATTGGTTATGGCACTTGAGATTTGGATATCTAAATTTCGGAGGCCTGACTCTGTTGCACAGAAAGGGAATGGTAAAGCGATTGTCGTTGATTGAAAAACCGGACAGCCTTTGTGAAGGCTGCATCTTGGGCAAGCAACACAAAGAAAGCTTTCCAGCAGGAAAGAGTATAAAGGCAAAAACACCCTTGGAAATTGTTCACTTTGATGTGTGTGGACCGATGCAAATACCATCATTTGCCGGAAATAGATATGTTTTAACTTTCATTGATGATTACACCAGAAAGACATGGGTGTATATGCTAAAATAGAAGAGTGAAGTGTTCGAGAAATTCCGCCACTTCAAAACTCTTGGTGAGAAGCAGTGTGGGAATTATATCAAAGTGCTCGGAATAGATAGAGGAGGAGAATATATCTCCCAAGACTTTCTGCGTTTTCCAGAGAAAATGGCATACAAAAGCAGTTTACCGCAAGGTATACACCTCAGCAAAACGGTGTTGCCGAAAGAAAGAATAGGACCATTCTTGACATGGTTAGAAGTATGCTAAAGACAAAACACTTGCCAGATTAATATTGGGCAGAAGTTGTCACTTGCGCAGTTTACATCTTGAATAGATGCCCAACTAAAGCTATCATGAACAAAATACCAGAAGAAGCATGGAGTGGTCAAAAGCAAACTGTCACTCACATGAGAGTATTCGGTTGTGTAGTTTATGCACATGTACCAGATCAGCTAAGAAAAAAGCTTGAAAGTAAGGGGGAGAAGTGTGTGTTTATTGGCTATTGTGATGAGTCAAAAGAATACAAACTCTATAATCCATCCACTAAGAAATTGATAGTAAGTAGAGATGTGTAGTTCATTGAAGATGAAGCTTGGGATGGAAGCTTAGAAAAAACAGCGAATGTGAAGACAATTGTGTCTCATGAAGAAGAAGAGGAAGGGACAGTAGCAAATAATCCTTCCTTGGTGGCTCCTCCTCCACCACAGCAAATTCAGCAAACCACACCACAAGCTGGAATTCGAATAGCCTTAAGAAGTCAAGAAAGTGCCTCTTCAAGCACACCATAGGGATCATAAATACCCTCAAGTTCGGATGGAACTCCAAGCACACCAAGAAGACCAAGATTCAGAAATCTGAATGAGATTTATGAACAAGGAGAGGTAAGTAACAATACCAGTCTGAATTCATTATTCACTTTGTATTGTCATGTTGATGACCTAGTTCATTTTGAAGATGTTGTAAATAAAGATAAATGGATTGAAGCAATGAATGAAGAAATTGGTGCAATTGAAACGAGTAAAACATGGGAGTTAGTGGACCTCCCTGAAGGCAAATATTCCATTGGAGTTAAGTGGGTCTACAAAACCAAAAGCAATGTTGAAGACAAGATTGACAGGCACAAAGAAAGACTTGTTTTGAAAGGCTACACGCAGCAACAAGGCAAAGACTATGATGAAACCTTTGCACCAGTAGCAAGGATGGAAACAGTCAGAATAGTGTTTTCTATTGCAACACAACACAAATGGAAGATTTATCAGATGGATGTTAAATCTGCATTCCTGAATGGAGTGTTAAAAGAAGAGGTTTATGTTGAACAACCTCCAGGTTATGAAGTTGATGGCCAAGAGCATAAAGTTTTCAAACTGAAGAAGGCTCTTTATGAGCTGAAGCAAGCTCCAAGAGAATGGTACACCAGAATAGATGCTTATCTGATTGAGAATGGGTTTGATAAGTGTGATGGTGAACCCACACTCTACATAAAGGAGAATGACGGTAAGATTATTATTGTTGTTTTATATGTAGATGATTTGATCTTTACTAGCAATGATGCTTCTCTCATTGTTGATTTTAAAGCAGTCATGAAAAATGAATTTGAAATGACTGACTTGGACTTCTTAACATATTTTCTTGGAATTGAAGTAAACCAAAGTGAAAATGGTGGATTTATTTCTTAAGATAAATATGTAGAAGCAGTGTTGAAGAGATTTAACATGCAAAACAGTAAGACAGTTGTGACTCCAACTATAGTAGGGTTGAAATTGACCAAAGAAGACAACCGAAAGGATTTTGATCCAAAATTGTACAAGAGCATAGTTGGCAGCCTTATGTACGTGACTACAACTAGGCCAAACATTATGCACGTTGTGAGTTCAATCTCCAGATTTATGGAAAGACCGAAAGAGACTCATTGGCAGACAGCCAAGAGGATTCTAAGGTATGTAAATGGAACAAAGGGGTTTGGTATTTTATACTCCTCTTCTAAAAGTTTTATGTTGACAGGTTACACTGACAGTGATTGGGCTGGAAGTGTTGATAATAGAAAAAGCACATCAGGATATGTGTTTCATATGGGATTGGGAGCCATCTCATGGGTTTCCAAGAAGCGACTAGTTGTGTCTTTGTCAACAGCAGAGGCAGAGTATGTGGTAGCAACAACAGCAGCATGGCAAGGAGTCTGGCTGAGAAGAGTTCTCAGAGATTTGTGTCATGAACAAGAAAATGGCACAACCATTTACTGTGACAATAGCTCAGCAATAGCTTTGTCTAAAAACTCAGTTTTTCATAAAGAAACAAAGCATATAGATACCAAATTTCACTTCACACGTGAATTGGTTAACAATGGTGAGATTGTTTTGCATCACTGCAGAATAGAGGATCAACTAGCTGACATCTTGACAAAACCATTAGCAAAGGAAAGTTTTGACCATTTCAAGAAATGCCTGGGTATGCAATAGTTGAAATTAAAGGGGAGTGTTGGAATTTAATTCCAACTGCAACACAATAACAGCTCGACAGAAATATGATTTTCGTAGATATTTGAGGTTGTTCGATGCCGCAAAGTCACTCCTCATATTTTGCACATTAATGTGCATTAATTCCCCTTCAACCGCCGAATTGTTTTCTTGAGAAAGGCATCACCGCTTGCTGCATTCAATACACAGATAAGCGTTAGAAGATATTTTGATTATTTTACTATTTAAACTCACATATGTTTTTTTTCTATAAATGTAATGAAGAGCAGTTCTGTTTTTTAAGAGAAAAAAATGTTAGACAAACAATAGTGAGTCTCTTCTGTAAACGCACAACAGTGTTGAACCTGCAATTTTCTGGGATAGTGAAAATTGGTTTCTGGAACTGAAGTGTTCCTATTGTTATCTCTGTGTCAAGAGAAAGACGAATTTGTATCAGCTTGTTTACTGCTTATGAATACAAGTTAATTTTGCGTTGTTGTTACACCATAAGTGACTTGACATCAAACGTTGCACGTTGCTGTTACACCGTAAGTCAAAAAGTGACTTGACGTCAAAAACACGTTGCTATTACACCGTAAGTCAAAAAGTGACTTGATGTCAAAACACGTCGCTGCAACACCAAGATCAACAACTAACAAAATTACGTTGTTGCAACACCAAGAATAGCAACTCACAAAACTGTGTCCCTGTTACACTAGTTTCTCTTTGTTGTAACACCGTATTCCGCAAACGTTTTTTATTATTTCCGCTATGCAATTATCAGTTTTGTTTTTGAATTATCAGAAATTCTAAAAGCGTTGCTGCAACACCAAACTACGTTCTACGTTGCTGCAACACCAAACTGATTTGGTGAAACACCATTTCGAGCAATCGATTTTCTGTTTTTCTTACTTAAAAAGAGTGTAAAAACAAGCTTTTTTTTGTCTGTCTCTTACGGAATTTACAGAAAATTCTAATAGTCTTGTATAGGGATAGTTGAGTTATTTTTCCAAAATACTCTATAAAATGAATATCACAATATAATTGTTACAGTTTTTATATACTCTCTATTCTATAATTTGACTATATATTCTATTTACTTCCTAGTAATAAATCAAGTCAGAATATCGTGAATCATATACATATCGTGAACCTCAACATTCAAACTTTCTTCTGGTAGGAATATATGTGCTGTGTTTTTCTTCTGGGGTTTCCTTCAAGTTATTGCATTGCTACTCTGCTGAAAATCTCCATGGCTCATCATAGAATAGGGGTACTTACGCCTCTTATAGGAATGTAGTCTTGGGAGGCAACACTACTAAAGTTACTGCAGCTCTAACACTTCGTCAATTCCCACAAAATTCAAAGAGTCGAGCCAAGGATCTAGATCAAAGAGACAAAGACAAAACCCCAATGATAGATTTTCTTAACACTAATTACAAAGAATAAACGCATGCCATGTAGGTCGGTACCCTTCCTCGCAGCTTGTCGGTTATGAACCGTTATGTTCCTGGATTGACGCAGTATTATGAAGGGGAAATTTTGAGATGCTCTTAAATAAATCGAATAGAAAGGAGTACAAGAGAATCTAAACTTTATGTCACAAAAAGGTAAACGATACGGAGCGGGCATATTACTATTTTTATAATTACGGTTGTATCGAGTATAACTTCTTAGCCAGCCCTCTTCTGAGCCACTGTCCTACTTTCACTTAGGACAATCGCCAGTCACAGGTGAAGAACATGCCAATTCCGCCTCAAATATTCGAAGTATCCAATAACTTATTAAAGTTTCTTTGTTGAACAATTTTCTTTTAGTCTTCGTCGACGAAGTAAGTCAACAGTTAAGCATTTCTGAAGTCAAGGAATGTAACGGCATGGTAATCATTCATGTCTTTAACTGTGCAGGAATCTGGCACATAAGAAAGCAATCACAATAGTTGCCGCCATATGTTCGGGGTGGGTTCCCCAACGGTACTTGTACGATTTTATTGTGTTCGTGTTGCCATTCTGTCCTTACAAGAATCAATCCTATTCCATTATTTATTAAATAAGTCCTCCAGGGCATGACTGGAATCTCTATTTCGTGGACTGAACCCGAGAGCTAACAGATAAATAGTATGACAATGTCTAAACATCTCACCAGTCGTGCTCTCGTCTATTGCCGTCTAGTTATGATGCAGAGGTTCATCTCCCTGGAGTCTTTTTCATTCTGTTCTCTTCTTCAGAGTGTGATATTGTGCGTGGATAATACGTTATTTTTTCCGTTACTATTTTTCTTATAATCACGTTCGGTCCAATAAAGAGGTTTCCTTAAGTAAATTAATCGAAAGATGAAGAGCTGTGCTATGATTATCCTAATGTTTCTTGCAGTACTGTCAGGTGAGGTTCGTCGGATTATCGGCTTCAAGTCATTCCCTCTCAATAACGATTCTCAGGTTAATGCCACACCTCCAAGTAATTATCCATTAGACGAGGAAAGGACTACTGAGAAAGCGGTTGTGGAGCTGATAGAATATGTTGGGAGAAGAGCAGATCTTGAAGGGAATTATGGTTCAGATCGTAACTTGAATCCGAATTTATCTGCAAAGTCGAAGGCTTCACATCAGCGTTATGGTGAAGTTGTCCAGGCAATACTTCTTTCTCAAAAAGTTAAAGTGGTTCAACATGAATTGGAGAAAACCATTCCGCCCTTTCAACCGTTAGGCCACAGCCCTGGTATTGGTCACAATACTATAGATGGGTCGAGGCACTGAATGGCATAGTCCGGCGAAGGCAGTGAATGCCACTAAACTTCTGAAAAATGCATACTCTGGCTAGCTTATATGGTCTCTCTTATTATATAAAGTATTCTGAAGTTATAGCGTCTACTATAATACATTAATACATGTATTAGATTTGGTTTGTGTTTGTTATAGATAGTTTGAGATATTTTCTCAACTTCTGTTCCTATTATAAAATAAGTTGGAATATTATTATTGTATTTGCACCAATTTTAATATATAAATGTGAAGTGTTTTCTGTGTCTACTTTATTTCGCGGTATATTATGTTTACTTTGTTGATATATTGTGTATCATGAAAATCAGTCAACAATAGGCGTTGTCATACAAAAACTGTGGGGTATTTTTGTTTGAAATGGGAAAATACCAAAACCACAAAATATAAAACACAGAGGCAATGCTCTGTTTCCTTTGCTCTAGGATCTTTTACACAGAGAAGCCTTTTAAAAAAAATTACAGAGCATAGAGTATTCCACCACCATAAAATGATTTCTATTCATTAAACAAAAACACTTACATATTCATCCTCTTTTACTCAGAGGGATTTACCAAAACATTTTCACAAAACTTACTCTGCCTCCTATGAAATTTTACACCATTGTGTGTAAATATTTCATTTACATTCACTACTGTGTGAAAACAAAATTACAGAGTTTTACACATTTACCTTTTCACCTGTGTGAAACAATTCATGGATTTGAAATAAGCTATCCTTGGTTTTCTTCATTTACTTCTCCTTCTCCTCCTGCACTACTGTGCAATTTTTACATTTCTTACATTACATTACAACTCAAAAATTTTACTCTGCTACTGCACTTTCTTTTACATTCCAAACCCAAAGAAAAATACATGCACTTCTGTGCGTTCCTCCCCTAGAATACAAAATTTAATCTCTATGGATTTCATTCGGTGCTGCGAATCCACAGCTCTCCTCCCGTGTGCGATTACACCCCTGTTTTCATAGGCTGCTGCAAAAACTAAAAACTCCACCTCCCCGTGTGAAATAATATATATTATGCAATGGAGTCAACGCTCTTTAAAAAAAACATATATCAAAAATAATAAAAAAACTTACATTGTATTTCGCCCATACTCCATATTAACTCGCTGTAAGAAACATTAAAAAAACATTACCAAAAATATGACAATGTATTAACTTAGGTATGGGACGCTCCATGCTGCATTTAATTTATCAGGCCCATATGTACTTTGGAGAACTTAACCCTGGAGAACCTTTCCTTCAATCGAACGGCGGAGAGCAAGCAGTTTCATCGAACGGCGGAGGATGCATATCGGAACACCTTTCTCACGGTACTTTACACCAAAGTTGCACTGTGGTAAATCGACGGACGTAAATGCTGGAGGTCATCGGACGAGTGAAATCAATATCGGAAGGGGTGATTTGACTGAGCGTTACCTTCCGAAAAGTGTGAGGTGATGATGTCACGGTTGTCCACATGTCTGCGTCGGAGCACCTTCGTACGGAAACCACTTTTGCCAAAGAGCGGTGCGATGGCTTCCTGGCAGTTTAGGTTTGCTGCTGGGTGGTTTCGGGGGTTGAATGGTCAGCGTTGAATGCTGGCCCGCACGCAGTAGTGGAATTACAATTTTAACACTCCCCTTTAATTTCACCTGCTGGGCATTCGGTCATACCCAGACACTTCCTCAAAAATTCAAAGCTTTTCTGATCCAATGGCTTTATCAAGATGTCTGCAACCTGTTTATGGGTCCTGCAATGTTCTAGGACGATTTCTTCATTGTTCACTAATTCTCTGATGTAGTGAAACCTTGTATCAATGTGCTTTGTTCTCTTATGAAACACTAAATTCTTTGACAATGCAATAGCTGAGCTATTGTCGCAAAAGATCACTGTCGCTTTTGCCTGCTCTTGGCCTAAGCTCCTCAACATCCTTCTCATCCAAACTGCTTGACATGCTGTTGCTGTAGCTGCCACATATTTAGCCTCTGCTATAGACAATGCTACAATGGACTGCTTCTTAGAAGCCCATGAAATGGCTCATGAACCCATATGAAAAACATAACCGGAAGTGCTCTTCTGATCATCAACACTTCCAGCCCAATCACTATCTCTGTATCCAACCAAATCTGAATGTTCTGAGACATTATATAAAATTCCAAACATTTGGATACCTTTCACATACCTCAAAATTCTTTTTGCTGCCTGCCAATGTGCCTCCTTTGGCCTCTCCATGAATCTGGAAATTAAACTAACAGCATACATAATATCAGGCCTAGTTGTTGTTAAGTACATAAGGCTGCCTACAATACTCTTGTACAAAATAGGATCAAAATCCTTGCTGCTGTCCTCTCTGCTGAGTTTTAATCCCATCACTGTGGGAGTGATCGTTGCCTTACATTCTTGCATGTTAAATCTGCTCAATACTTGATTTACATAT
>APFE031303813.1:85483-109642 GCA_000404065.3 Pinus taeda | reverse complement strand
TCTCTTAGTTCCTTTACCTTTTGTAGCTTTGCCAATCTCTATGTGATAGCGACGCTATGCATCGTCATTCTTGCCTCTTCGTACCACTACTAAAATTCCCTTGCCTCGGTGTATAACCTCCATAGGTTGGGATCTTCCTACAGACTCGTGAGTACATCAAGCGATTGCTCAAAGAGCACAGTGCATTATGTCATCATGACATCTACTGCAGTGACTACATCCTTAACAGTTTCCTCGTGCTATTTTTTGACCTCTCGTGGAGTTGAAGGATGTACCCTCAACTTGAGCTCTATAATATTGAGGTTCAGCTCAAACTGAACCTTGGCCATCTATGTCCTTGCATCGCGCACACCTGCAACCAACTTCTGAATCTTGGCCTCCACCAGTGCTTCTTTTGGTATATAGAGTTCTAGAACGATTATGCATGATTCTACGATCACTGCTGCAGTTTGCTCATCCCTCTCCTGAACCTTCTTCCAAGTGTCTATTACTACTGATTTCTCAACAAAAGTCTATTCATTGTTAACCTTCTATTCACTAATCGCATTTAGCGCATGCTTCTCTCATGGTCTACATTTCGCAATAACACCTACTTGTGACGAGTGAAGGAAATCTCTTGGGAGCGGAGCACAGCAAAGTTCAAGCCAATATTCTTCAGGGCACTAACAGTAGCTTTGTCAGCTTTTGAATCTGCGCTCAGAGCTCCATCCAGTATCGTGACGAATCAGGGATCCAAAGAGTGAACCATATCCACTACTTGAGTGGTCCTCAACACCAAACTAGTTGATGTCGTGCTACTCTGCACTACACCTGCCTACAGTTGAGTAGTTTGGATCTGCAGCTCACGCAAACCCATCTAGATGGAAACTAAAGCATGCTTCTGCTGCTTCTCAAATTGATGCAACAGTTCCGTTGTCGTGTCCCTTACCTTATCCCTAACGTCATCTAAGTCGCCCTCTTTGAAGGTGATCGGGTCTAGGGACAACTTAGTGGCCTTGGTCTTTTTATTTGACCCTTCCTTCTCCTGTTCCTGATTCCACTTCACCCAGAAGGGATAGCTTTCCATATCTGTACTACCCTGCTCTGATCGCTCTTCTTCTTCTATGTGTGGTGCAAGGGATTTATGAATTCTATCAAAATCACACTCTTCCTCTCGTTCCTTCACGATGCACTCCACTTCTGCTCTGGATTTTTCATCAACCTCCTTCTTCCACTTTTCATCCAATTGCTGAGTCTTCGACGAAGCCTCTTCCTTATTTTGCTTTCGCATGGACTTACTAGACCTGATAGACAAATTTGATGCAATGTGCCACTTGTTTGGCCAGTGATCAAAGACCATCGCTATGGCATCATCCCTTGCGGCATATGGTAGATCATACCACCTCTGTTCTGAGTCCTTGTGTGCTCGGATGGAGATACAGTGGAAGTTTACTTTGAACTTCATGTATCCCATACTGCTCAAAGACAGTTGGTGATAGTCGTGGCTTGCGGTTGATGGCTCTGCGGATTCTTGACTCCATAAGGACCCAAAATATTTTACTCTCTCAGACCCGACCAACGTCCTTTATGTCCCATATTGAAGCAAACTTCGCGTCTTCAGGCATATGTTCCGTGATCAGAGGAAATTTGTTGTCTTCCGGTAGTTCCCACGTGATCAACACAATCAAGAGTAACAACCATAAGTAGTGGAACATTTTGTTGTGGTCCTATGGCTCCTTACAGTTCTCGAGGAACTCGCTGCACAGGTAGAGTACCTAGTTGAATTGTACTCCCTCCACGCATTGGGCTTCTAATGAAAACACTAGTGTTAGCACCTCGTCTGTGCGACACTTCCTCATCACCTTGCCTGCCAAGATTTGGGTGTCCACCTTCACCACAGGGTCTGTAATACTCGAAATTGAATATTCGCGTGACTTGTTGACAAGCTTAAACTTGTCCTTCATCCTTTTGGTGAGGTCGCGCTCGCCCGTCTTTCCGCCAAATGCCTTTGCTAGATTCAGCCCTGAATGGTATAGTAGGGTGATCCGATGGATTAGCATGTCAATTATAGGGATCGAATCTACTAACCACAGGCATCCATCATGCACCAGGCACAACAACTTCTTGATAACTATCAAATTTATGGGAGCATGATGGTAATGTGGTACCCGTAGTAGATTCAACAATCCTGCCCTCTCCACCCCACGAATCCACTTCACTAGTTCCAGCGCGGTGACACATGAGTCCTTGTAGAATACTCTCTGCATGAAATTATCAGTAGCCAGGTGGGGGAACCCCTTAGTGTCCCCCAAGTCCCAATCCCCTAATTTCAAATGTGGGATGCACGCCAAGCATGGACCTTTAAATGTTACGTTTTCTGGCAGCAGGGGTGTGTTAAGGAGAAATTTTCCCTCATCAAGGTCCTTCAGGACCTTTACCTTGCCCTGGCGCAGAGGGATGCATTTTGGCATCTTTAAATAGGGTCTACCCCCTCAATATTGATTTCCTTTGTGCCCATATTAGTTTCCTCTGCCCTCATCGGCCCCTAGGTCTACCACCTTTCCTTTCTCCTGTGCGGTGGGCTTCTCTTTTCTCTGATGCTTCCTTGGTGACTCACACACTAGCTGTGTCACCTTCTGTTTATCCCTCTTCATCTTGGAAGCCTCTCCTGGTGGCGTAGGCTTCGGCCTAGGTGACCTCAATGATTTTGGCACTGCTCCGAGCACCTCCATGCTTACAACCTCAGGGGTAGCTGTCTCAAAGGCCATAGCACTTTCTGCACTTGCGGATTCTATGAGTGCATACATCAGGCTAGTAAGGACCTCCTGGGTTTCCTTAGGTAACTTGTCAAACACTGAACTGGCCAACAAATCCTAAAAAAATGCAAGGTTCATGTGTAATTGATAGCAAGACAGGTAAGCTCTCAAAACGCAAAGTGTTTTTCATTGGGCGGCCCTCTTTAATTTATAGGCAAATTCGAATTCAAATCTGACCATTCCCCCCAAAATCTGCCCATAAATGCTAGATTGGCAGCAAATTTTTGAAGATCTCGCTCTTAGCTTTAGCCTTAAATGCCACTCCCTCACTCCTCTTAGTCATTTTATCACTATCAAATCATGAACAATGACAGTAACGGTCACTTTCGGGATACCTTGCATGGTCTCTCCTTCTATAGCCCAGCTCCATTTGCGCTTCTGCTGATGCTATGACATTCTTCTATCCCGCGCAGTCCCCTGGTCACGCTGCTCTACAACCTAGGTAGTGTAGATTATAGTCCCGCACCTCCTTTCAACTGCCTGGAGCATTAACATTGTGCTACTGTCATATAGTCATATGGTCAAATCCCTAGTTTATGGCTTCAATCGGTTTCCATTTACCTTTCCAAGAAATGGATCTCCATTCAATTTCACAAGCTGATCTGCTCCACCATTTGTAATCTCTTTGATGCCATATGGCCCTAGCCAATGCAACTGAAATTTTCCTGGAAATTTATCAAACTTGTTGTCATATAATAAAATCAAATCATTTACCTTGAAGGTGCACAGTTTTGTGTGCTAATAGTGCCATACCTTTTCGCACTCCTTCTGAACTTGCTGATGGAATCAAGCCAAAAATTTATCTTCTTCAAGCTCTGTCAGTTGCGCAAGTATCTCTTCCAGGGCTTTGCGATCTGCCATTCCTGTGAACGTCACTATGCATAGACTAGGTACAATATACTCCATCGGCATCACAGGTTTTATGCCATAGAGCAATTTGAAAGGCATCTATCTAGTCAGCTTCTTGCAAGTAGTTCTGTAAGCCCATAACACCACGGGTACGCACACATCCCAATCATTCCTTTGTGCATTGCAAACCTTTGTCAGTGTGTTCTCCTTCATGGGCTATGCCTCCACCCATCTGGTCAAATACTCAATGGCGGTGATGATATACCGCACACTCGTCTTCTTTCCTGGAGGCTGAATCGGGCCTACAAAAGCAATCACCTATTTCTCAAATGGTTATAGTGACAACTATGGATTCAGAGGCAGGTCATCCCTTCATGATGACCTACCAATTATTTGGCATGCATCACATGCCCTACAATAAGCTTTGGAATCCTTATGCAATGTCGGCAACCATAACCCAAAACTTAAAATATTTTCCGTTGTTGCTTTTCCTTCATAATTGCATCCCTCAGTTCCTCCATGAGCTTCAGCAAGGATGTTGTTCCATTCAAACTCAGGCACATAATGTTGTAAAATTTCATCCAAGCCCATTTTATATAAATGTCCTGCAATGACAAAAAGTCTGCCACACGCACCACCAACTCCTTCTTTTGTTGCCTAGTATACTCTTCTAGAGTCGTTCCCATCGTTAGGAAGTGTATGATATTTGTAAAGTGATTTTCAGCTAAGCACACTACAAAGAGCTACATGTCAGGCAGTCCTTCCTCCAAACTAGTAGACTCCTCTCCTGTTTCAATGCACAACAGATGATCTGGTCCTGCATTCAATCATCTTGGCTTCACAATGACTTCAAAACCATATTCCTCAAACAAAAACAACCATCTACATATCTTCCCCCCCAACACAAGTCTGTTAACTAGGTACTTCAATGTAGAATGGTTTGTATACATCTTAAAGTGTCCGCCTAGAGAGTAGTGTATGAACTTCTAGAGCACGTACACCATAGCCAAACCTTCGTGCTCTGTCATTGAACAATTCTTCTCATCTTTAGACAACTTCCTACTTGAAAATGCTATAGGGTGATCCAACTCTCCCTCATCGGCATGTGTCAGTACTACTTCGAGCGTAATACATGATGCGTCCAAAAGCACATGAAATTCATTCTTCTAATCCGACAAGACTATGATCGGTGTCGTGACCATATTTTTCTTTAACACATCCCAGCTCCGGTAACATTATTTATTACAACAGAATGTAGCATCCTTCTTTAGCAGCTTCTCCCTCAAAGTGGTAATATGCACATAACTCTTTATGAACTTTCTATAGTATCCCGTATGCCCAACCATTGTGCGCAGTTGTTTCACACTTCTTGGCGCCTCCAAATTAATTATAAGTGCTATCTTAGCTAGGTCCACCATTAATCCTTGTCAGCATACCACATGGCCCAGCAAGATTCTGAAAGTAACACAGAAAAAACATTTCTTCAAATTGAGTGCGATCTGATATCTCCGGCATGTCTCCAACATCAAGTGTAAGCTAGCTACATGGTGCTTCACCAGCCGAAACACCATCCAGTTGTCGAAATATACCTCTAGAAACTTGTGAATGAGGTCCTTGAATGTCGTGATGGCAACGTGTGAAAAGATCGCCGACGCATTCTTTAGTCCAAAAGGCATTACAGTATACTGATAGCATCCCCACTCAGTTGTGAAGGTCATCTTACTTCTATACTTCAGCGCGATCTTGATCTCATGGTACCTCGAGAACCCATCAGTGAACGAATATGCTTCCTTTCCTCCTACATTATCCAACACTTCATTGGTGAACGAAGTCAAAAAAGGATCATGCACGTAAGCGTCATTCAGCTTTGTGAGATCTACACATATCCTTATTTCATCCTTCTTCTTCTTTTCCTATACTGCCATAGGACTTATGCAATCAGACTCCTCCACTGGTTGAATGATTCATGATGCTAACATTTTATCCAATTCTAAGCGGACCCTTTCTTTGTACTTAGGGTTGAGGCGATATGGCCTCTGCTTCATAGGCTTCACATCCAATTTCAATGTTATCCTCATTACTCCTAAATCACCTATTATCCCTTTCAGGTCTGAAAGCTTTGTAGGGAACAAGTCCTAATATTCATGGACCAATTTAGCAACCTTATCCACCATAACATCATCCTATTGGTCTCCTATCTACGTAAGCTTTGGTTCCGCCTCTGTCCCAATGTTCACTTGTTTCATTTTTAGCGGCACGGTGATATCTGGATCTTCTATATGTGGCCCCTCAAATTCGCAGTGACCTTATGTTTCACGGATATTGATGTTCCTCGGATCCTCGTCTTCCCTCTTCAGCAGTCACATTATAGCACTCCAGCGCATGGCACAGCTAGGTGGTCCAATCTAGTTGAATCAAATCTAAAGGATCCTATGGTATTAGGAAGATGGCTACCTTGACCTCCTGTAACACCTCATCAATACATTCAAATCCATCCTCAAATCTAAATGTCATCAAGAATCCTTGTCGCAAAACATCCCATTCTTCAGTGGCATGGCGAAGCTTTTGTTTCCAAGTACCAATTCATCGGGATTACATCCAATGTATGACAGAACAAATGCACCCACTCAGGCTGAGGCTCTGCTCCATAAACTTCAGTCCATTTTTCTAGGTGATCACATGGATCATTCCTTCCATCATATTTCCCTGTTAATCAAACTTTCGAGCAACCAAACTGCAACCTCATCATCTTTCTATACACACGCCAATCCTCAAAACTATCTTTGTGCTTGCCCCACCATATTTTGGGCATAGCAAGTAGTGCCAAATCCAAGGCCTAGAAGCGATTCTTCTCGAGCACTTCCCTTTCAAATGGATCTAAAAATTTATCAACGTTAGTTAAACCATCATAATAAGGAAAACTTCTTACCTATGATGATACACAGTGCAACGATTTAGTCATCATATTACAGCACAACATAGATACTTCATGTAATCGATTCTGTAAGTGTTCCAACTCCTCATCTGAATCTAATGTGCAGGAACTTTTGTAGTCCCATGCAATACGTCCATCAGCTGTCGGATTCATCCAATCCTGATCTCACACCATTATCTTATAAATCTGTTTCAAATCATCGTCGCTTTCATAATCGCGTACCAATTTAGTATAGCATTGTCATTTTGTAGGGTCCAGAGGTACTACTATGCGGAGAGATTTCTTCTCAAAGGCGATCATTCGCTTCTTTAAATTGATCACTCCTTTCATATTAGTGTCCCAATTAATCCCAAGGAGCGCAGGGTAGGAATTGTTGTCATCCACAATCTCTATCACTTCAAAATCGACCAACATGCTCGCACCTTCAATATCGACTGTCACTCCCTGTAATCTTCCCATGGGGATAATCTTTTTCTCATTCTCCATCCATAATTGAATAGGATATCAATGCAGTGCAAGTCTCCCCACTCTCTCCCACATCTGTTTAGGTAAATCATTCGTGTCATACCCTAGATCTAGAATAACTTGGTCCATTTCATATTCTCCTATTTGCATTGTGAGCCTCATATCACACCCTATTCTTGCCTTATGCTTATCAATCTTCCTGATTATGCGTGGTCCATCGGGAGTGTTTTCTTTTCCGACACACTTATTTATCAGCTCTTGTAACCCTTTCATAGCCTTGCTATCGCGTAGTAACTTCATATAGGTCTCCAAGAAAGTAGTAAGCATAGAAGGTTCCATCTATTTAGCTGGCTTATCCTGACTTCCTGAGGTAGAGGCCTCAGTGAAGCTTTTCTTTGCTTCCATAAATGTTTCCCTTATGTGCTTTAGATCAAAACCCAACCTCCTTTTCTAGAGCTTTGCAGACCCATTCACTTTCTTCCGGCTGTTTTCCATTGTCTTCGCCAGTCGTCATTCCACTTCACAGCACAATGTCACATTAGGGTCCTATTCGCGGGGTTCAACCCTCATCATTCGCAGGTTCTGGGTAGGCTATTGAGGCTGCACCCCAATTTTTGCATATCTTAGCTAGTAATATAGGGCATTCTTTTGTCGCATTGTCAACCTGAATACAATATCAGCATGACAGATGTAATGGGTTTGTACATTCTCATGTGTAATGTCCTTTTCCCCGACAGTTATAGAAAATCACCTGTCCTTGACCTCTACCAGGTCCTCCTCCACCTCGGCCTCGTCCGTGCCCCTGATATCCCCCTCGCGCCTTGATATAGAGGCTGAGTTTCTACCTACACTCTATATGCGGGCGTTATATCCATCATTAACTCATAGCTATGACAATTATGCTCATCATGACCCACCGATTGACAGAAGTTGCAGAAGATTTGTGTGGTGTTTGTACAATTTTTTGCAGCAAGTAACAATTGTTTGTCACATGTTTTCCAGCTACCTAACAAATAGCACACCATAGCGCGGGCCCTATACTTGGCCCTTCTTGAGCTTCTCGCCTCAGAGGAATCGGCCCTACTGCTACAACATAATTCGCGAAGACTGGAAAATTATCTTTGTCATGCCCCTGACTTTTGCATTTCAGGCACCAAACTTCTTCGTGCACCTCTGGCCGAACTGCTTTATCCCTCTTCAGACTTTGAAACTCTAGGCAAAGGTTCAGCAACTACGCATGAATCCGCTGAACTCCCAAATTAGCATCTTGCATCGGTGTCTCATGCAATCTCATCGCAATCTCTAGGGCTTCTGCTTGGGTCCCAATCTTTTGCTGTGATAAAGCAACCCTCAGATGAGGCAAGAGAAAAGCCACAAACCATACGTGGTGTTGCCCATCCATAAGATTCATGTTAGCTTTGCGGATTGTGCACTTCAATCTTTTATCAAGATCCCAAGGTGTCTCACCAGGCTTCATCATGATCTCCTTAAATCCCACAATTGATTGTGCTTCAGACTTAGGCCTACTGAATTCCTTATTCAGCGTGGTATGAATATCTGCTAATGAAGCCATCGGGTCATTAGTGCAGTACTTAATGTACCATGTCAGTGCGTGTTCCTGTGAATAAGTGACCAACGTTGCTTTCTTCATTTGATCATCTATAATATCTTGAGCTTCCCATATGGCCTCTGCGATGAACCAAAACTGGTCCGGGTCCTCATTTCCCAAACCCTTGAAAACGAGCAACTTGACTGCATTCTCCATATTGAACAGTGGTGGAGGTGGTGGTGGTGTGGGCGACAGTGTATGCTGGGAGGTGAATGTGGAGGTGGGGTGGGTGGATGGGGTATTCATGGGAATCCTCGTCTTATTAATTGAGTAGAGCTCTACGGTGAGGCCTGTGTTGTTTCATCGTCGTCAGTCATAGGAGGTTCGATCAGCGGGTTATATTCACGGCCTATTCTCCCTCTATCCCTAAAGATCTTTCCACTTCGTGTATCTCCAAACATCAAGGTCATTGCATAACTCGTTTTTTCACACAAGAGCATCTTAATACAAGTATTTAAAGACTTTAAATAGTTACCTCACGGTCCCTTGAAAAATCAATGCTCTGCTTCGTTGTAACTAACCGAATTATTGACCGTGAACTCTGTCACAAATCCTCCTATGATACGTTCAAGCTAGTGATCGACAACGCATGCGATCTTATCTTTAGAGGCTTCCAATCTCCGCACTAACTCTGAGGTCCATGCTATCAGACAGTCAAGTCTCCACCTTCCTTGGCCATCTGCCAATTTAGCGATCCACTCGTATAATTCGACCACGAATAAACATAAGAAAATTTCATGTATCTCTATGTAAAAATACCTATCCAACCATTATTCTTTCATTAATCGCGGGTTCTTGTTTTCTTGCGTTGCAAATTCGTGGATCTTCCTATCAAACCAATCTCCAATTTCCTTCTTAGTTGGATTCTAGTGATGCGACATCACACATCTCTTTATGCAAATCCCAGTCCCAACAACAGAACCATTTGTTGGCTTAGTGGGCCCTAGCCCAGGTTTAGTGTTAAGTTAACCAAGAAAATCCTTGCACTACTCTTCCTTTCGGCATCAATCTATAGAACGCAAACTAAAGTCTCACCCAAAGGAGTATGGGGGGATGTTAAAACCAAGTTTCTGCACCCAGAGATGGTTATGATGTCCTTTTGTACCCCTCTTTCTGCCTTCGCACAGATCGATAAGCCATCGAGTCTTATCGATATAAGTTCCTCTTACCAGACTCTAAACCTTTGCGAAGGTTTACGGATGTCTTTCGCAGACCTTAAAGAGGCGAATCAACCATTTACATGTCTCTGTAATTATTCCTAAGTCTATTATTATCGAGATCGACTTAGGTGTCTGATATCTTTATCATTCATTAAGATATTCTTCGTGTAAACAAGTATTATTACTTGTGTTCATACAACAATGTAAAACATATAGATTCATGCATTAATACAACATTAAATCATAAACCCAATATTCCTCATATCATAATCACATTCATTTATAACACAAGTAAATAGATCAAACACAGGTATTTCCAGAGTAATCTTCTTTATTAATGCTTTAGATCTCCTTACATACTCAAACTACCCAGTGCACTCAGCTGTAGGGGTCCGCGCACTCAGCTGCAGACTTCTACGCTAGGCCTCTGCGCACACCGCTACAGAGGCTCTCTTCTACTCTAAGACCTTTCGCTATTTCTGCTAATGACCTATTACATTCATCATCAGCAATAATACTACTACTTTACACTTAGAATATACAATACAATGGTTTGCGGGCCATGGGTAGATCTTCTAAAGTCGACACAACTTACATAAACAGAAGGGTAAAACCCTTTATCGCACTTCACATCTATGTGCTCCACGACCACAAATTATCGAGACTTTACACTTTACATATAAAAACTTGGGCTTTTAACCCCAAAATTAACCGTAGGGGACCTTGTCCCAACATTTGATATGAGAAAGGGAGGCACCATGGAAAATTGGTGTGTGGAAGCGTGGTGAACATTATATAGACGCAAAACAATGGAGTTTGACAAAATACCATACATGATATGTTGTAAGAGTCGTTGCTCCTTGTGTGTGGGAGCTTGGGCGTTGTCATTTGTGAGATCATGAGCTCTATCCAACTTCTTGATCAGGGTATTGGTGTGTGAATATATCTCTGCGATCAACTTGTGATACTTCCATATAGAGTGTCGGTTGTAGGCGGAGGAGCCTACGTTGAAAGGTGCCACTTGGCGTGGACTGGTATGGTATGTATTAAGTGTTATGTGGAATTGTTGTTGAAGTTGCTTATGGTGTGATGAAGACGTAATGCACTATTGTGAGTCATTAAATGATTGTTGATAAGAAACGTAGTGGTGGAAAAGTGTAGCTCACAGAAGGAGCATTGAAATTTTTCTAATTATTGAACCTATGCCTAATGAAGACATGAATCGGCCTAAAGAATTTGAAGATACTGATGCAATATTGAAGCGATTAATGCCAGTTCTACCATTATTTTTAGGTAAAAAATTTAAGCTTTGGGAAATGATAATGGAAGGATTACTTGGTTCAATAGATTTATGGCAATTTTTTGAAGAAACTTCCATAAATCCCCAAGATAAGAGTAGAGGTGCAATAACATTGCTTCTTATTATATTAGCACAGGATGAAAGCATCATGTCTAGTATTTTTCATGAATTTGGTGAAGTATGTGATGCAAAAATGTTTTTGGATATTCTTGAGATGAAGTACAGCATGAAATGGGGTGAGAAAGATGAAGTTGAGGAAAGTGTTCTTGAAAATGATGATTGTGCTTTTAGTCTCATAATTGATTGTAAAACTGAAGATGACAACATTGAGGCTACAATCATGGATGATGAATGTGTGTGTGTAATCGACATTGAAACATGTGATGATTAAGAAACAACCATTGATGTAGAATCTGAATATTTTTATGAAGAAAGTCTTTTTGATGTAGAGACGTATGAAGTCAAAACTGATGACAATTATGAAGAGTGGTTCAATATGATGCATGAAAAACATCTTATTGATGAGTTGTTGTTTGGTGAGAAGATATGCGTATTTCCATACACAAATCAAATGCAAGACAACATGTTTGCAGCAACAAGATCAAGAAAAAGGATATTAAGAGCTCAAATGTTCCACCTTTGGCGCAAAAAACGTAAAACAAAGGAGAAGCTCCACCACTATCTTATGGAAAGAAAGGTGAAGATGATCTTGTATTGTCTTCTGTCAAACTTTGTGGTTTCGTGGCTATCTAATTCTCATCACACTTCCACACACCAATTTTCCACATTGCCTCAACCTCAATTTTCCACATTACCTCTCTCCCTCATATCAAAGACAAAAGTGAACACAAAAACACTTGTTAGACAAACGTTATTCTTTAATATCAAATTGCACTAGCGAATGAACAAGCATGGACCCTTTAGCAAGAAGGAAAAAATGAAAGCTTTGTTATCAAATTTTTGTATGTACCGTTGTAGGCCTAGCTAAGACTGAGACCAATAGGAAAGTTACAATATAAGTCGCGATTAAGAGGAGGTGTCAGAATAATAATCACTCCCATTGTTCTTTAGTCGACGAGGAATTAATAAATTAATAATCAAGAATAATCAACAAAGTTGGGTAATATGTAAATTGCAATTGGTGAAACCTCTATAAATTTACTAACTAAATGCATGTATAAATTGTCTTATCTGGACGACAATGATGTGAGTCTTCAAACTCTATTGGTCTTTACTACTAAAATGTCACAGGTCCAGAATTAACTCAGTATAAACTCATTTCAATCGAAATCATATAATAAAATGTTACATGTAGAATTAACTTAGTATAAGCTCATTTCAATCGAAATCATATAAAAAGGGCAAACGGTTGTTTTGTATTAATTTAGACGAATAGCGTACCAAAATGGAATTCTTCTCAAATCGATCAATAAACATATACTCAAATTGTTCAATATCTTTTCAAAGCTATTTATATGTAGCTGTTTAAATGCTTTATGAAACTGAAATGACTGTGACTATGGCTACCTTTCACAAAATAGATAACCATAATGTCTAATTATCATTTTATCTTTCATTCCTTAAACAATTGGTCCATGATTCCTCAACCAAATCGAATGACTGCTCATACAACCTGATCTACATCGTCATTGACTCAATTGCTCACCATCCTTGCCACGTGTTCTCTTTGTGCATATGATTCAGCCTATGAACAGATATCCATGTTTAAAATGTTTGTTACCTTCTTCAAGTCATAGTTCAACCTTTAGTTGATCACTACTACTTGGATTGATGACTCTACCACAACTCACAAGGTTTATGGTCACTTTAAGATTCTTCTAGTAATATGTTAGAACCAAAATTACCGAATTCGAATAAAAATTCAATTCGATACGGAAAATTGGATTGTTTAAAATTTAATAGGAAAACATTTGGGAGTATATATTTTTGGAATATTAATATATTATTTTTTTAATATTTAAAAAATATATATTATTAAAGGAATTTAAAATTCAAAAAATATTTTTTAATGATAAATTTTTGTAAATAGAATTTATAGATAATAGTGCATAGTTTCCTAGTTTTACAAATAAAATAGTAAATTATGAAAATTTTTTATATTTATTTATATATCTAATTATATCGCAGCTTTTCAGGAAGGAAGTATATGCAGCTTTATATAAACTGAACTTCCACTAATTTACAAGGAACCAAGAGGGATTAAATCTCATTATAAGTAAAGCTTGTTTTAGAATGTAAAAATTGAAAAAAGATTTACACTTCGAAAGATTTAAGTCTCTTTAGAATTTGATAAATTAGTGATTAAGACAGATTTATTATATTATTTATCTCTCTAAATATATGTCATGTGTAATTTTTCATTGTTTAAATTGTACCTTTGAATAATTTTTATTATTATTAATATTTTATATTGAAAATGGAATGAATTTCACATTTTCTTCTACTCTGAGTTGTAATAAATTATTTAACTTTAATTTTTTTTTATTTAACATTGAAAAAATTTTACTAATAAACATTTAACACGTATGTACAACATTATTTTATAATATAATATATATTTTATATATATATATATAATATATATAATATATATTATATTTTCATGCTTTTGTCTTATTATGAAAACTAAATTTGTTACTTTGAGACTGAAATATTTTACTAAGTTTACATTAACACACACATATATAAGATATTCAAACAATTTATTTAAATTCTATATTGAAATATTTCTAAGAAAAATAACAGAGTTTTTAAAATTATAATTAGTTTATATTTGTGAAGTTATATAAAACTATATTATTTAACATAGATATCAAAGTATTTTATTTATTACTAGAATAATAAAAGTGAAATATCAACAAACCAAGTGAGCACAATGAGAATGTGATTATTAATTTTTTTATAACGAGTTTAATTAAAACTAAATAATCATTTATGGTTTTATTATGACTAACAATGTTTTTCCTTTAAAATATTTTATTTAAAAGACATGTGTCAATTCCAAGTTGAACACAGATGAAATTACACATCCCCTCATAATGGATTCTAAAATAAACCTCTCGACTCAATTAAGTGTATATAAACATTCTCTCAAAATATATATTTATATTCCCCAATTATTATTAACTTATTTATGAGACTAAATTAGATTTTATTTTACAACCATTAACAATAATATTTATTATTAATTATTTGTTAATATAAACTAACCAAAATTTATTTTATAATACAAAATATTAATATTACAAAGTGCTTATTTAAAATCAACTAATGTTATAAATTATTACTAAATTAATTAAGACTCTTTATTATAAATTTACTTTAAAAAATTTCATTCTATAAAAATTCAAATGGCGTTACCCTTTGTTAAATGTCTAACATATACCATCTCATGGATTCGAAACCCAGCTTAAAAGGGAGCGGGTCACTGAGAATTAATCTGAAAAGGAGGTGGGCCACTAAGAATTAATAATTTTATTATAAATCCATAGACTGATCCGTACTAAATTTCAAACTGTTGTATTAAATCGCAAATTGAATAGAATACCTAATTTTTCGTGATGAATTTCGAACTACTAAGAAAATAAATTTAGTAAGAATTATATTGGAGAATTTTTACTGATGTATTTTGAACCATTTAGAGTGTGGTTGAATAAGATAAAAAGTAGAGCTAATTTATTTATGGAGGATTTTGAATCATAGGCTTTAGCATCTTTTTGGCTTCTTCCTAAGATGTGGAAGAAGTTTGTGGATGACACTTATGTCATCTGGTCCCATGGTAAAGAAGAGATTGAATTTTTTTCCATCATCTTAACAATTTTCTTAAAGTTCGCCATGGAATATGAAATAAATTTTAGCTTGTCTTTCCTTGACGTCCTCCTTTCAAGGAATGATTATGACTCTTTTTCTCATCAAGTCTTTTAGAAGAAAAATCACTTGGAGCAATACCTTCATGCTAAATCTCATCATTTCTCGGCGCAAAAGCTTGGTGTTCTCAACACTTTAGCGACTAGAGATTTAAGAGTTTCTGATGATAACCATCTTAATGATGAGAAATCTTATCACTTGAGTGTTTTTTTAAAGAATGGGTACAATAGACACCAATGTACTAAGACTTTCCTCAAAGCCGAAAAAGGTCCCAAGGTTAAGAAAGAACCCAAGAATCGATTTTCAGGGGTGCATATCCCATTTATCCAAGGGACCACTGACAAGATTGTGAACATCTTAAGGAAGCATAAGGTTCCTTCAACCTTTAGACTTCCAAATACCATTCCAAGCTCCCTAAAATTTGTAAAAGACTCAATGGACCCTAAAAATATGCAAGATGTTTACATTATCCCTTTCTCTTGTGCGACTCCATACATAGGTGACACAAGTCGCTCGATTAATCGAAGGATTCATGAGCACGGTGTTGACATCAAGCATGGCAGGACCCGCTCCTCTTCTTTGGGAAAACATACAGAAAAAACTAAGCATCACATCTGCATTGAGGAGGCCAAGTCATTGCTAGGATTAGTCATTTCCATTATTGAAAATTCAGGGAAGCCCTAGAAATCGAAAGAAGGTCCAATAATTTGAATAAACACATGGTTGGAAAATTAGCAGATGTTGGATCCCTATCCTGTCTTCCTAATTTTATAATTTTATTTTATTGAATATTTTTTTTTGATATTTTCATTACAATTTATCCTATCTTATTTATCTATGTAGGTATTTTTATCTTTTTTATATCTTTTGTTTTTATTTGTTTTGCAAACTTTTTCTGCTAATTTTCCGATTGATTTTTCATCAAATATGATTTTTTTATCATTTTAATTATTCTGGGCTCCTTTAATTATGTGTAGGCCTTTAACCCCTTATTTAATGTTTAACCTTGATTCATAAACCTTTTTTATTTTTATTATTTTTAGTTTATATTTTATTTATATTATTTTATTATGTTTGACCTTAATTCATAAGCCTTTCTTTATATATAATTTTTTTTTTTTAATATGTCATTGTTTTTTCAATAAAATATGTTATTTATTTAATAGGTATTAACTCCATTATTACTTTTAGGACTCCGCTCCTTGTTTGTCTTTGAACATTTTTTATTCTTTTTATTTTATTTATTCAACTATTAGATTTTATTTAATATAAATTGATTTTCATAATTGATGTTATATTTTAAAAAATATTATTCATAAACAAGTTGTTTATTATAGCCATTAACTTAACTAATGGTCTATACATTGTTTTCTATTTACTTTGGTGCCATGATCTGCTTTTTCATTTTGTCGTAAGAATAAGCCACACTATGGGCGACAAAAATTCTCCAAACGTGATTTACTAACAAATTTTTTTCTTAATTATTCAATATAGATCGCAAAAACTGAATTCTAAATTTTAAGCAATCTAAATGAAATACCCAAATTTTCGGAAAAAATTTCGAATTTTTTCGTCACTATAACCTAATTGGAATCCGGTAACTATGGTCGGAATTGATTTAATAAAAATGATTTATAACTAAAATTACTATTAAAAGTGCATTCATTTTAACAACATACCTCAAAATTCCTTTGTATAATCATGTGGATAATTGGTTTTACAGAAAATATGAGATAAATATAAAGTAAAAATCATAATAAGGTAGGAATTTAAAAGGAAAATTTTGACCCAAAAAAAAAGGATCGCAATAATATTAAAAGTCAGAGCAATGAAGTTTACACCCCATTCTCTTGACAAATAGTTACATGTAAAATGAGGATATCGATAGCTTATTTTGGAAGTCATCTTAGAAACCGCGCCTTCAAAATCGTGAAGATAGTTGTTAATTTAAATCTCAAGTGGGTTGATAATGTCGTGGCATTCGATTATTTCAGCAAAAGCAGTTGTGCACCAACCATGAATCTTCCAATTCTATCTAAACCTGCACAGTGATAAAGTCACACTAAGGAACCAAAGCAAACCATTTGAAACCAACTCAACGTTGCGACCTCCAGCAAGAAAACCACCTATCAAATTCAATACAACGGTTCAATGGAGTGATTCACATTAATTGAATGTTGTTAGGCAATGAATTTGAAATGCCAGGGTAGGGAGTGGAGATATACGAAAATGGCCATGCTAGTAGGGGGTCCATTTGAAAATAGTCGAAAATGCCTAAAACCTAATGCTGCGGCCTTCAGCAATAAAACCAACTATCAAATCTAATGCAACGATTCAATGTAGTGACTCAAATTAATTGAATGTGGTTATGTAACGAATTTGAAACGCCAATCTAGGGAGTGAAGATATAACGAATTTTTATCTAGTTTCTCTATTTCGAAAGACAATAAAGAATATTAGATTTTTATCCAATTAAAGTTATTCAATTAATTTTATTAAAAAAATACAGTTAATATTATACAAAAGTTTTGCAATTATAGTTAAAAGTATAAATTTGATGAATTTTTGTTTTTATGATTTTATTTTAAAATTATATAATATTTATATATTTATATTTGTTAAATATGGTTTTTTATAAATCTTTTTATTAGAAAGATATAGATCATAATTAATAATTTCTGAATAAGATATAACATATTTAGTTATTATGGTTTCTTTGTCATGTTTGAAGATATCGGAAAGGATGACATCCTTGTCATTATGATGATTCAATTACATTATATTAAAGATAATATGAAAATCTATAATCTTATCTTATTCAATAATACAATAAGTCTATCCAATTTTGATATTGTGAATGGCTTACCATCAAAAGACTTTGTTTGAATGAGTATATAATAATATACATAATGGGGTTGGAGAGGTAGCTTGGGGAGGTTACTAATTACCCACATTGGATAAACTCAACTATAATTTCTATGGAATATTCAACAAGCCACCACCAATCAAGTATAGGTTTAGGCATTATTTTAAAAAGTGCTGCAATTTATCTGGCTCAATCTCGATAATTTAATGACAATGCAACATCGTCATCTTGGTTCCTCTCAAACAAATTTCAAGTTAGCACGATATTTAAAAAAATTCTAAACCATTTGAAAATTTTAAATGAACTCACACTAATCCATGTTTTAAGGCATAACAACTTTATAATAAATTAATTAGCAATTTGACATGATTAAAAATTAACATCCTTGTTGTAAATGAAAAGATGATCAATGACTTACAAATTCCATACAGTTAAACCAATTAACAATGTGACATCATAAAAAATTAGCATCCCTATAGTAAATAAAAAAGTGATCTAGTAAATAAAAAAATGATCAATCACCTACAAATTCCATATTGTCATGTCAAGTGAAAAAAGTGATCTAGTAAATAAAAAAATGATCAATCACCTACAAATTCCATATTGTCATGTCAAATAAAAAAATATAAATTATTAGATTGTCCAAACTATCTTGCTTTGAATTAATCTCTGTCTCCATTACCAATTTTAATCCAAACTCCCATGTCAATACCTAATCTTCTTCAATCAAACCAATAAATCTCTATACAGGAAATTACTAAAATATTAACATTGTATAGAAAATCAATTATGTTTTATACGAAATTACATGGGAACACTACAAAAATCTATACTATAAAAGTATTATTGTTAAAATCAGAGTTTTTAAACGACCTGGAAAAAATTAAATAAACATTAATAATATTATAATGACGTGTATATTTTAAAATTAAATATTAAATAAAGGTAAATGATGTAATGTTGATAATATGCGAAGATTTTAAAATAACATATTTAACCACTGAGCAATGAAAAACAAATAAATACGACTAAAACATAAATAAGGTTTTATTGGTTTTTTCTGGTAAGCTGCAGTTCGCAGGGGTGTCTTCTCGTTTCTTGCCTTTTATAGTTTTGGGCTTTTTTAAAGTTCCTGGGGGCGTTTGCAGATGGATATATGGAGCTCTGCGCATGTTTATGTAACCTCATTTTTATAATGATGAATGCTTGTTTCTTTCTTTTGAAAAAAACCGACTGGTTGAAAATTCAATCTGATTTTAACTGATTACTCTAGTCCCCAATCAATTTTTTTTTGGAGGCTGCGAGGACCAGGAAAAAATTGTTTTCCTCCCCCTTGGAATGTGGATGACAGAATTGCTTTATTTATTTGTTTGTCAACCCGTCCCGCGAGTCGAACTGAACTTCCATAGTCTCATTCTCTTCTTTTTTCGACGCATATTTGGAGGCTGTTAACATGCGAGTTCTGAATGAAAAATGCCCACAGACTCGGTGCCGAATCTGATTTCCAGTGGTAAGGTTGACTGAACTGGTAGAGGATGGCGTCAATCCAACTTATCCAAGAAAGGCAGGCTAACGACAACAGACTGCTCAGTAGGAAAATCACAAAGTCCGTCGAAAGTTTGTAACGTGCACCAACAAGGACAGGCGGAGTGAGTGCGGTAGAGAATAGGTGGAAACGGTGGAGCAGGCCGTGAGGCTATCTGGATAGGTGCAGTGGGTGAAGTAGACAAATGGGTAGGTGGAATGGGTGGAAAAATGGCGTGCCTTGGAGGTTGGTAGGTCAAACTTGATGGCAATAATGATATGTTATATGAGATAATTACTCCATTAAGTCTAGAGGATTAGGTTTGTTATAGATGTTAAGTGTGAAGTCAAATTCATGTAGGATTTTAAATCTTTCTACACCGCCATTAGTTTCTAGATCTCTATTTAAATCACATGCAGTATTTTAGATCTTTTTACACTGCCATTAGTTTATAGATCTCCATCTAAATCACATGTAAGATTCTAGATCTTTCTTCAGTCTCTATATAAATTTGTAATTTCTCTGGTCAAGGAAAGTAAGTCAATAAATTTGTAATTTCTCTGGCCAAGGAAAGTAAGCCAAAGTCCAAGTCTGTTATGTAATGCTAAGTGATTTCTGTTGTTCAGTGATTGTTTTATGTATTCCGTTGTTTCTAACTAAGTAATCTTGTTGTTTCAACCAACCAATGGTATATGCCAAAAGTGTTAAAATTAGAGGTATATCTCAATTTTTCACTTATGCGGGGAAGAGATCTCTATGTTAGATGTTTATTTTGTAATCTTATTCCGATCTCAAATTTTGGAGTTTTCATTTTAAACATATTGAGTCTAGTTATCTCAATATGTGTGTGAGTTTGTTGGAATTGACCACTCTAAAAAATGTAGCTTTGTGAAGACAAGAAAGCTCCAAGACAAAGATTGAACCAGATGAAAAACTTTTGACTTGTGCTAAGGATGGATGTTGTGACTTGTTTATCCCTGAATGACACCTGATAGTTTGATGATTATTCATTTTGTAGTTGTGAAATGTTTAAGTTCTGCTTGTAAACAAGTTTGGTGGTTCTTAGACTGGAAGCCTTGGTGTCTGAAACATCAAGTCCTGAGTGTTTTTATTGGTTATAAAAAAGGGTTGGTGGTTCTTAAACTCGAATCCCCGGGGTCCTAAAAATAAATTCTTGTGTAAGGTCAAGTTGTTTGATCAACTTTTGAACACATTCAGTATCCAGACCTCCATCCTAGCAATTGATGCATAGACGAAAGAGAAATATCCAACAGATGGTGTTTGGTCCATAAGATGGTTCATTACTTGATGACTCGTATTGTGGAAGTTGGAATGATCCAAGTTGTTGATATTGTTGATCGTGCAAATTTCATCATCAATGGTTAGAAACGGTTATGTTTTAAATGGAGGTCAAGTAACAACTCGAAGATGTAGTGGTGAGAGAGCAATGTTTGCGAGATTCCAGAGTGGATGTGAGTATTGATGAAGACGAGTCAGACATGGATTGTCCTTATTGTTGTAATATGTGTTTTCAATGTTTTCCATGTAAGCATTAACGGAAGGTGTTGGAAGTAACGCTTCCATGTCATGTGTTCCATGTGTATTACAAGTTGTTAGTGAATATTCCAAGGTGTTGTTCTAGATGTGGTTGTTTCTCATGTGTATGATTTGTTGTCTGTCATGTCCCAGTCATAGATCCACTTTCTTAGGATCTAGGTTTTTCAAAGTCAGTAACTTCTATCATATATATGTAAACTTTGTGATCAATAAAATAGCATAATTTTTTCTCTCTTTCCACTTCTAATAGAACTCACCTTAAGCACATTTCTAAAACTTACTGAATACTTTTTTGGATGAAAATAATAATTCTAATCTATAAATAATCCTCTAATATATATTCAATTCTTTATTATTATAATTTTTTTCAACAAACATATACATATTATGCATTCATGTGAACATAACAATCATCTATATAAACCATAACGAGAAGAACATCCTTAATAAGGGGCCTTATGTGAGTCCATTCTAGAATAACCAATAAATGCATTATCTGTCTTACAACATACCAGTGGGTTTCCCATACAAGAAAAAATCTACAACAACTCAAGACAATTTAGAACTATGAGCTAATCCCTGATTAATCAACCATTTTTCCCTAACATTTGAAGGCTTTGTATAAAATTTTCGCCCATCTTCATCTTTAACCATATCAAAACCCTAAATGGATTTTTTTCATATTTCTTTAGTGTGTAATTGAATTGACTAATATTATTTTTCTATATGTGGCATCATTATAATTATTTAGAATTGATCAGCCACATTTTTTTTCACCTACAACAAGGATACAACCTTGTAAAATTACAATAGTAATTCAAAAAATAAATTTAAATATGTCATAATAAATGCTATATGTTATGACATTTTTGTGGATATATTTTCTAATTAAAATTTTCTAAAATATAGTTAAATTTACTATAATTATAAAAAATAATTATAAATTTATAAATTCAAATACTTCCAAAAAAAATTCAAAACATTAATTTATTTCACATTAAAAAATACAGTTTAATAATAAAAAACTTATAAAATCTTAATAAATAAATATATATTATTATTTTTCAAATGAAATTTGTAAACATTAAATAATAGCAACACCAAATAAATTATTTATTTAATTTCTATAATTATATTATTAAATTTCAAAAAAAAGTTATAAACAATAAAATAACAACAAACACCAAATTAAAACAAAATGGCTTGGCAATAAAAGAGAAAACCTACTCCACTAAACCTCAACATAGTAAAATAAGACTTTTACTACAACGCCAACTTTAAAAGGGTTAGAGAGATATAATTCTAATTAACAAATCCTCCTTAAGTGCGAACATTGAAAAAGAGAAATAATTAATGAATGCAACCCTACATACATAAATAACTAAAAAGTTAATAGACAAATAACAAAAAAAAACCATTAAATCACATCACTAAAAGTTAATAAACAAATAACAACAAAAACCTATTAAATCACACCACTTACGAATGTCATTTACAAAAAATTAAAACCAGACTCCCATAGCACAAATCCAAGACTCTTATGGTATTCTGATAAACCCTCCCATAACACAAATCCCGCACAAATCCCAGACTCTTACGCTATTCTAAAAAACCGACAAAAATAACAATACAAAGATAACTGGGCTTCTCCTTGACTTTGTATTCTCCATTTTCTGACTTATGTATAGACAATCAATATATTTGGCACTGGACAAATGGAAATTGCAAGTTGTTGTTGGAATGATAATTCCAACTGCCGTGCAGGTACAGTGACGGCATCACAGTCCAATTCGTATCAGCAGATCGCGTCGGCAGATCCCATCGGCACAGGCAGGGAGTGGCAGCGACACAAAACTTCGCCAATGAGCATTCACCGATATCACATCGACGAAATGACAGTGGAAGACTTATAAAAGTTTTCTTTTATGTTTGCGATGAGCGATCGCCGATATCGCTATTGGCGATAACCAAACGAGCAGGCTTTACCATGAGATAAGTTGCAACCCGATAACCCGGACCGGATGGGTATTTAACATTTTGCTTAAATATATTTCAGTTCTGCCAGCGGCTCTTTTTGTGTTTTTATGTACTTTAGGCATATGTTATAATATATATCATCGGAGGTATCGGCCCATATTGCGATCAGCATATCGCAATCGGGGAAACCAAGGGTGCACAATTTTTCATATGTGAGTGCTATGCGATGAAGCCTGGACCCGATGGGTTTCCAAAGCCAAATTGAATAATGGCTGAAGTACAGGGCTGCAAAATGAATTCAACGTGAAGTAAAAGTTTCATTACCGCCAGTTTTGTCAGTAAAACAGTAAATGCAATTTACTGAGGGTTGGTAAGTTTTGGTGAAGTTTTTAATTTTATCATTTTTATTTCAGCGGGAGTATGGGCACAAGTAAAAGCTAATAAAACCATTTAATTGTTTTCTTTTTTTTTATGGAAGCATGGCAAGAGAAAACATATGTAAGTAATTTTTTTTGTTATCATATATATATATGTAATCTTTGTTTGTTGACAATGTAATTTTGAAAAAGGAGGCACAACAGTGCGTATGAGATGTTCTGAATATGCAAAAAGGATGCACGGAGCAGCGTGAGAAATATCTATATGTAATTTTTCACACATAAGTGAAATGTTAGTGGTGAATCCCTCTCCGAGAGAGGAAGATTATAATCTGTAACAAAAGTTTTTTTTTATGAATAGAAATCCTTGGTGTGTGAAAACTCTGTCTGCTGCTCAGAAATTTTATTTGTTTCCGCTGTGTTAAAGATCTTGTGGCAAAATAGAGCATTGTCTCTGTGTACAGTTAATGTTTGTTTTTTTGGGATTTTACCAGAAAAATTCCCCAACATTGGTATCAGAGCTGGTTCAGGCTCTTTGAAAGTGTCAAAGAAGCTGAAGGAAGGAGTTTTCTGGCTGCAGCAACTTCTCCAGCAAAGTGAAGACTCAGTTAAAAAGATCCAGGTATTTCTCAAAGTTTTTTTTTGTTGCTGCTGAAGAAACAATCAGTTATTTTAATACACAGTCAATCATTTTATAGCATAGTTAAAGAGTGCTAGAATGGCCAGCACCAGCACCAGCATGGGTATGTTTAATCCTCAATTCCCATAGTTCAATGGAAAAAACTATGACTATTGGGAAATAACCATGAGAGCCCTGTTTGCCTGTCAAGATTTATGGGAATTAGTTCAAGATGGT